>JAVSCE010000763.1:0-147241 GCA_032199065.1 Smutsia gigantea | reverse complement strand
AATAAGCACTTAATCTTACTTTACCAAGATGTTTTCTGGAGAAATGCACA
Organism: Smutsia gigantea; assembly: GCA_032199065.1. Lineage (NCBI taxonomy): Eukaryota > Metazoa > Chordata > Mammalia > Pholidota > Manidae > Smutsia > Smutsia gigantea. Next base: position 147,191 of record JAVSCE010000763.1, on the reverse strand, counting down.
AACTTACACAAAGATTCTCATACAGAAGTAGCTTTCCCTCAGTTTAAGACTGAAATGTAGGCTGCTCTAGAGTATAGTGTATATGTGTGTGTGTGTATAAATATATATATATATGTAAAATTTCTTTTTGCTTGTCTCTATTTTTTATACATAAATATAGCCCATGTATGTGTACATTTTTTGACTGATAACAAGAAACTTCATGACTTCACATAATTTGGATTTATGAGACTGTTAAACGAACCGTGGGAATAATACTGTGGTATGGAGAGGGAAAAAAAAGATTGGTGGAAAATCAAGATAGCAAAATCACAATTAAGTGCTGTAGTGAAATTTGCATATGAAACATGTTATTCTGTCTTCAACAGTTTTCATTTTCCTGCAAGAACTTAATATCATCTAGGAAAATATTCTTCCTCAGTCTCCATTGCTAATGTATCCTCTTGCTGCACATATAGAGGTACAATAGTTCAATAAAACAAAGAGTGACTTGACGTTGCCAGCCCTCAGTTGTTTGTGTTCACCTGTGACATTTACAAGTGAAGACATACAGAGCCTTCTTTTGTTTCCTGGATAATCGCTCAGGTGTTAAAGAAGTTGATTCAGTTTTAAATGGCATGATTTTCTCAAGACTTGGAAAAGTAACTGATGGATTTTCTTCTTCTTTTTCCATAGCTCAGATATACACATTGCAAAGTCATGTCTAACTGTTTAATTTTACAAGACTCAAAATACTGGATTTAAAGCTTATGTTTTAGTTTAGGTTTATTCTTGGTGTTCCACACTGTTTAAACTTTCACAGGCAAATCGGAAATGAAACACAATTGAAATTAACCAAGCTTTCTTTTCTGCCTGCAAAGGAGCCTTAATATTTCATTTTGTATTTTCAGACTGAGTCTAATGAAAATGTGATTTTATACAGATTCCTTATGTCAGTTATTCCCTGTATCCCTTCTAAACTGATCTGTGCATTCAATGTGAAGCTTCGTTAAGGATCAAGCCAAGTAGTCTTTAAAAAGTACAGGGTTTTGGTGATAGACAGATGGTGGCTTTCATGATGTCAGGAAGTGTCAGATATTATGGTTGGCTGCAGAATGGTGGCTACTATCCAAACAGATTGGGAAACAGACAGAAAGAGCAAGAACACCATTTGTTTTATTTAGATACATTGTGAACAGAAGGAAGCAAGACAGAGCATACTTTTACACATCTTTTTTCCACTCCTTGTGAAAACAGTTTAGGATTTGTTATGTTATATTAGCCCTTTCATTATGCAAAAACATGTGAAAGCCAGAGATGCTGGTAAAAGAATTTGTCTCATTGTGATTTTCTATGAAGTTTGTTTATTTTTATTTTTACAGAATGTGGTTTTTAAAAACATTCCCTCACATTGGAAATACCAAATACTTCAAGCAGAGAGAACTGAGATGAGTTCCTTTAGAAGTGCTGTACTATTAAGAGAGTATGAAGAGAGTATTGACTTCATGACCTAGATGAGGGACTCTCAGAGAATATTGTCAGAGAATTTCAATTCCTAAGCTGAAGAACTGTAGTCCTGAAGAACTATACATCTATTTCTGTTAATGCTTTCATTTAAATTGGCAGCCAGAGGGCAGTATCAGCTCCAGCCAAATATGTTGGGTCTAGTTGTAGGATTCAAGTTAAGTATTCATCCAGCCCCAGACCTAGGTATTAAGGCACCATCATGTATTGATGGGGGGCTTCTTGATCTTAGTCTAAAATAATATGTAAATTTCTAGCATGTTCCACAGTCAAGAATGCCTTGAAACTTATTTTCCTATATTTACCTCTATATCTATCATAATTGCTTACTCCATCTCTTGGGAGGTAACCAAAATTTTGTTAGATATTCAGTGTTTTTTATAGAGATCCAGTGCCACAATGTGCCCTATAATATGTCCCCAAATCATGGTGAATGTACAGGAAATTTGGTCCCTAATGTAACTCCTCATGTTTTTGAATATAAGGGACCTTATTAAAATACTGAATAACTAAGGAAGGTTGTAGGTTATCCAAAGAAACTGATAATCTTGGGGGATTTGAGACCTGGAAGGACTCCAAAAGACCATTATAAACTAGCGGTTTTCTCTTTGTGCTTCATAACGCCCTCAAGTCTCATAGAGGTGCTTTAAGGACTACTGGAGGGTGAGTAAGAGGTCAGGACTCCAGTCCACTCTCTGCTTAATCTTAACAGCTGGGTAAATGAAGAGCCTTTCCTGCCTTGGGACAAAAAGAGGCCAGAATCTTGGGCTTAAGAGATGAACATGCCTTTAAGAGAAAAGTGTAAAGCATTTGGCTGGCGCTGAGAGTTGGGCATGGCTGCATTTCAGTTGCTCTCTAATTCAAACAGGAGTCAAATTTCAGAGAGTGGTATAGGGTGATTTATAAGGTGGAAGGACCTCACTGGATGCCACACAACCTATCCCACCCCCACCTTCCTTCCCTGTCCTCTCCCACTGCCACCATGATTTGAGTCCTGATGCAACCAAAGTACCCAGTGACTTCAAAGAGGTACAAGGTCCTGAAAAAATGAAATCTCAGCTACCTTCCCAGGATCCCTTACCCCTCACCGAAAAACAAAAACACTTCAGCCAACAATTATCTAAAGCAGTAGAGGCACCCCTATTGGAAATGAGGTAATCTACAGTGGCATAAGACATTGTGGATTCTTTACTGGTGAGTTTTAAAATCACAATATGCATGCTGAATTATAGTTAATAATAATCTGTTCATGAAAAAGCAAAACAAAACTTTCAAAAACTTTGTTGACTTCAACTTTGTCCTGCCCCATTCTCACTTTCTCCCCTATAGTTTTACTCACTCTCTTTTCCTCCTGCCACAATTTGCTTAACATTTTTAAATTCTCTGTGCCCAATGGTTTCATGTCCTGTAAACATCCTCTCAGGATATTCTCAAATTTCAACATTGAAAATATGTAGCTATGTCATTAATTAAACTTAAATTTTTGCAAAGCAATTACTCAAACTAGTAAATACATTGATTTGAGGAGGCCTTTGAGAGCACCTCATACCTGCTTCAGTTTATGTAAATTCTCTGAGAAAAAAAGCACCTATGACTTTGCCCTTTTTTGCTCAGGGATTATGGGGATTTCCTTTTACCTTCTGAGGTAGGAGAAATAGGCCTTTTTAAATATTGTCACAAGGGTCTAAAATATAATGTATAACACTTACACATACTGAGATATTTCTTTTAGTTGTACAGGAAAATGAGCCAACTTCTTAACATCTTTGGACATAACTTTAGCCAGTAACCAATTTTATAATTCTAAAGGATCATTAAAGCTACTGTCCTGATTCCTGATAGAGAAAAATAAATCCTATTTCCTTATAACAAGGCAAGGAGAAATGCTTATTTTATTCCTGATAATTTACAGAACTAAAATAAAATTATTTCTTTCCATTTTGGATCTAAATCTGCAAATTGGAGTTTTGTGCATGAAATATGAAATTACATTTTATAGAGAATAAGTGCTTTTAAGCTCCTAAAGGCTTGTCCCTACGTAATGGTGTTGTAATAAAGCCTTGTAAAGCTGAAAACCTTCGTAAGTGGTTTTACCATAGCATTTAGTGCTTCTGCAGGAGTGGGGAATGGCAGCTCATTGTTGAGAGTTGCGTGCTGCAACCATGTGGTCGGCAATGAGATAAATACCTCTGGAGTGTTCCCTTCAGTGTGAAGTTGTATTATCTAGGTTGTTTATTTACACATACCTTTCTAGGTACATTTCTACCTAAGCTCAGTGGGTTAATTAAAAAATGAGAATGGGGACAAAATGACAAAAGAATAAGAAAATGGCTTAATACGATGATCGAAAACTGAGGACAAAACTCATAACATGGCTCCTACTTCTGTTCTTTATTGTAGGTAGTGTTCTAAGTGAAATGTATCAGCAACCGCACAGTTATCTAAAATAGAATGTGATAAATACTCTACAGGGTTATTGGCACACTAAGAAAGGACACCTAGTTTACCTTGGGAAGGAGTATGATAAGAATGGATATTCTGGACAGTCAGTGGCTTGAGCAAAGTCATGAGTTAAAAGAGGGAAGCATGCTTTGGGGATTGTAATTAGTTTGGTTCAACTTAACTCAGGGTAAGTCTAGGCAATTGAGACTTGAGGAAGAAGTAGACTGAAACACTGTTATAAAGGGACTTATCAGCCATACTAAGGAGTTTAGACTACACTAAAGTCAGTGGCAAGAGATGGCATCTGATTTATAGTTTCAAATGATCATTGTGGCCATAGTGTAAAAGAATGTTAGGGATAAACCTGGAAATAGGGAGGTGAATCAAAGGAGTTATCAAAGGAAGAATGAGACAGGAGACAGATTTCAAGTGATTTTTAAGAAAGAAACTAATATTTACATAATGCTTTCTTCGTTAGGAGCTTATTCTTGCACTGATGTTTTCAAGTAAGGACTGTTCACACCATATGAATAAAGATATTTTACAAAGGGTACTACTCTGTGGCACAGAAGAGTTAAATAATTTGTCCAAAGTTGTAGCGTTAGGGAGTAATGGGGCTACAATTTGAACGTAGGCAGTTTGGCTCTAGAGTCTGTGGTTTTCTCCAGTATGTTGTACAATCAAGAGGACCAATAAAATAAGTACCAAGAGATGTATTTTGAATTTAGCAATTAGCAACTTAATCATTTAGGCAGAAGTAATTCTAGAGAGGTGGTCAGAAGTCAGATTGCAATGGGGTGAGAGTTAAATGAACTCTTAACTGTTCATTTAAGTGTCTTTACGTGGTTCATAAGTTTTTTTTGAAATCTGCTTTAAAGTATGTGTCTTAACTGCAGAAAAATGTTCATGTGTACGTGTGTACCAAGTCTCACATGGCTATGTCAGGGTATTTAACTCCACAAAGCCTGTTCATGAGCCAGTGGCCCGTGATCCCCTAGCTAAGAATCCCAAAGATAGAAGATGTGGAACTCAAAGGTAAGTACCCAGAACCTTGGAAACTGTCCAGCTGTGGTGAATTGGAAGAATTCTACAGTCTGAACTGACTTTGTGAATGAGATGCATTCTTGAAAAATGATATACCAAAAAAATTCTATCACTTACTTTCTTGTAGTGCATTCAGGGATCTGGTTCTACAGAGAGAAAAAAAAAGTAAATGGTTCCAGATCCACAATTTAAGGATCTTACAATTTGTGTTTTCTACTTTTATCAGTAGGAAGTATTGCAAAAGCAAATTAAGAAGGCAAATAGATAATTCTGTACACACAGTATTTAATTTTAATAATACATGTATAAGAAAACATTTATAAATTCCCAACTTGCAATGAGTTTTCATAACTAAGGGCCTGAATGCTGGTGGCCACACAATTAAGGCTTTTGGTCTGTGTGTAGCAGAACTGACTGAGCCCCATGCGGTTGTCTTTTCATACAGCTCAGCAAAAGGTAAAAAGCAATAATTTAGAAATGTTACTACTGCAATTGCACATTAACCAATTAGACCAAGTAACTTGTATTATAAAGGTCCCCGAAGAAAAATTTATAGCATTTATGACATAGTTTGAGATAAATGGGCAAGTTGAGTCTTACCTTCTATTCTTAATCATTACAGACAGGGTTGACCCAACATTATAAAACTATCTCAAGCAGATTAATCATAATCACCCAGATCTAATAAAGTTTATTTCAAGTGCTATAACTGAATCTATGTTTTAGATTAGAAAAATTGTTAGAAATTTGACTTCCATATTTTAATCAAGACTAGACTTTTTTTCTCCCATAAACTTCATTTATTAAGCACTATGTATTAGGCATTTTACTTGTATTATTATATCCTCATAACCATTTTCTCAGCTTGCCCAGGGTCCCATAGCAGGTTGAGGTACTCAGATTCAAATCCAGGACTTATAGACTCCTAACACTACACTATATTGCTTACTACTCCTGAACATGTTTATCTTAAACACTGGCTTTTCACTTTTTTCTGTCTCAAGTTATTAGTTTGCTTTTTTGGAAAGGTTTTTTTTTTTTTAACGATTACACTTTATTATTTCTGTCTCTTTTTAATTTACTTCTCTGTCATTTCTCCCTTTATACCTTTTTAATATTCTTTTGCTCTTGAGCTCTTATTTGCTCTTTCTCAGCCTTGGGATGTAATACATCATATTTGCTTCTTTACTTTTTCACTTGATCTCAATGTAAATTCAACATTTCTCTACATCTGATACCCTTAAAGCTTAGCAAAGTGATTCTTAAAAATAAATTTCCCCTTTTTTCCTATGTCCTTTTGCCTGTTCTCTTCCTGCCCTGCCCCCAACTTTTTATCCCTTCCCATTTTCCTTCATTTCCCTAGATGCAGTATTTACATAAGAGTTAACGTAATGCTACAACTTTCCTTCTTTAAGTGAGTTTGAAAATCAATTGTTATATTTAGTCTTTATTTTTAGACCTTAATTTATCTTAACTTTTTATTGATTTTATAATATACTCTGTTCTCTTACTAGTCATTGTAGCTCTGCCCTGGCTTTAAGAAATACCTTCATAAAAAACTTCAAACATTGCAAGAATTCTTCAAGAACAAGCCCCTCTAGTTTTGTCTTCTATATTGATGGCTTCCACTATCAGTTGTATTGCTGCTAACCCCCAAATTTACTTGTTTATCCTCAGACTTAAGATCCAGGCCCAGATCTGCTGCTTAGTATATCTGTGTCTGAATATCCCGTAGGTATTAAGTGCATCAAAAACATTACCTCCATTCCATTCTGTTACTCTCAAAGGTAAAACCACACCTCTACTTTGTATTGTATTTCTAATTTTTACACATCATCTGCCACCGGAGGAGCTGTACAAGTCACGAGTTGCATTTGACTCTTCTGTTTTCTTCTGCCTTTCAACTGTTGACCAAAATTTTTTAATAACCATCAAAATATTTCTCCCATCACTTCCTTACCTTGTGGTCTTTGATTCATGCTCTCATCAACTGGAACTCCTACAGTAGCCTTATTGCTTTTACGCATGTCCTTCTTTCAACCCAGTACTACCATGTTAGTAGTAGAAATTTTCTTAAAGAACTAATTATACCCCATGTCCTATAGAATAAAAAGGTCCCACACTCCAGTCTGTCTTCCACAGTCTGGCTGCATTGTACCATTCCAAACTCATCTGCCAGCCACCCCCCCCACCCCCCACTGGTTTCAGCCACACCAAATTATCTAGCCTTTTCTAACCAGACAAGCACTTGACCTTGTGCTTTGGCTCATTCATGCCTTCTCTCCAGAACATTTCTATGTGTGTGCCTAACCCGTATCTTTGTCACTTTCAACCTACCAAAGTTCTGATCATCTTTCAAAGACCCAGTTCTAACATCTCCTTTTTAAAGGTGCCAAATATTCTCATACCCTCCTTCCCATCAACTTGGGAGAAGTTACAGCTTCATCTTCCCACAGCAACTTGTTCATATTTCTAGCACAGAGCCTACCAAGTTAAAATAGCAGTCAGTGTGTACTTGCCTCCTTGGCTATATACCATGTGAGGTCCCTGAGGTAGAAACCAGTTGTTATTCATGCATCTTTGAATCCTTGCCACTCCGTATGATGGCTGAAATGTTGGCAGTACTCCACAAATATTTGCAGAATGAGTACATTGACTTACAAAAATTTATGGACAAGTTTTTTGGAAATGGGCTGTAAGTCATGGATATACACAATTTGAATGAAAGGAGAAAACAAAGGGATAAAATGGTATGGGCCTAATAAGGGAAGGGAAAGAGGCACATTAAAAAAGAGTCAGAACAAAAGAGAACCAACAGAAAGATGATATATAGTGAGAAGAGGAGGAAAGGCAACACAGCAAACGAAATATATTCTTTAGGGCAGAAATAACTAAGCATAGAGACAAATTATACTTGAAGATAAAGCACAAAAGTAGACTGGCAGAAATCATGGTTGCTTTTATGTATTAAATGAACTTTCCATATCACATAACTCCTTACCAATTTGTCATCTGAATAAGTGACTCCAATTCAATGGTAAATACCTTGACCAATATGCCATATATAGTAAGACATATTTTACCATGCTTAAAGTTAAGAAACTGGTTTAAAGCCTTGGTTTTGGCCAACTGATGACAGTTTGTACCTGCCAAAGTTCTTCCAATGATTCCCTTGCAAGTAGTGTAGGTAGGCAATGAGGTTTGTTGGACTGGACATGCAGGGGCAGATAGTAAGATCTGTAAGTCATAGTAAGGACTAAAGATCCTGTGTACTTGTATGCCTTTTGTTTGGCCAGTTGCATTAATATACAGAGTGTTTATTTGCACTCTTAGGACTTCAGAGTAAGTGCTTTGACTTTCAATTTGGTTCTTTTTCTTTTCACCTTTACACTCTACCTTTTCTTCCATCTTTCTCACATTCAATTTTCCCCAGTAGCAGAGTTGGGCCTTAACATTACAAAACTCAGCTTGTTAAGAATTTGAAAAGAAGATGACAATCATGACAACAACATCCAAACAAAAGTTTAAGAAACTCAGCTGTAGCCCATCTTCTTGCTTGTGGGATTTATGTAGATGCATTTGTTTTTGTTGTTTTTGCTACAGTAACAGTATAACTTGCTAGAATCATATATAAAGGAGCATATTTATTTTCATCTGTTAGGTGAATACTATAGTATACAATGGTCATTGCTGAAGGATAGAAAATTATTTGAAACCAACAGAAATTACTGACGTAACATGCAGCAGTGGTCTGTGGGGATGAAATGGTGGAAAACAGTGAACTGGGAGTTGGGAGACTTCTAGACCCAGCTCACCAGCTGTAGGATCTTAGGTAAGTTACTTAGGCACTATGTGCCTCAGTTTCCCATGGCTGAAAAATGAGAATGATGCAATAATGGGTGTGTAGATTTTATGAACCGTGACGTGACCTGTAAGCACCACACTGTATCACTATTAGTAGTACCATGCTAATTGTTAAAGGAAAGCATTTTTGACCAGTGTAATCTCACTTATTTCTCTGAAAACTAACAACCTAGTTGCATAATTATTTCACTTTTGATGGAATAATATCCTGGTCTGGTTATACTGAAGTATGCAGGAACCTTCAGCACAGTCCATTTCTCAGGCCATGACTTAATGTTCCCAGAAGAGGGCAGTAAAACTCCAACCCAAAGGCTCTGCCACTTCCTCAAAGTGTCTAACGGGGTTTCTTGAGAGGAAAACAACTATGCTGTAAAATGAAGGACATTTAAAAAGTGATGATCTTTAGGCGACAGATGAGACAAATCACCTTATAAATACCATAACAAAAATCCATTCATTTCAAATAACATTTTGCCTTTTCTTTATTTTCTGAGGAGAATAATTTGAGCTTTCTTTAATCTAATTTTAATGATTTGACATCTGTTAACCAGAAACCTCTAGCCATGGTTTTCCACTTAACCTCAGGTTTTTCAATATCACATGGCACCAGTTTTTAAATATTTTTTTTTTAAATAAGAGGAAAGAAAGTTGTTCAGCCTGATTCTTTCTACTGAGGATGCCTAGCTGAGACCAAAGAATGATTCTCAACAGTGTCTAAATGTCTGTCATAGTGTGTGTCTGTGGTATAGAGAGCACATATCTATCTAATCTCATTCTTCGATTATTCAAATTTGTTTAAAATATCCTTGTGCTTTTATACTTTTTATAGCAGCAGCTATTTAAACTGTTCTTAATAGCATATAAGGTACTTTCATACATGTTTTTATGTGAGGTTAATAGCCACTCTCCCCATTTTACAGATAAATTTTCTTATCTGTAATCAGAACAGCTGCTCTTTGCTTAAAGAGCAAAGTGCAGGGGGATACCCTTTATGGCAAGAGACCTGAAGGGTGACTGTTTCTCTTTCCTAATAAGTGATAGAAGAGCCAATTCTGAACCTAACACTTTTTCTGTTTGCTTTACTACAATCAGAGATGGGGTAGAGAGGCTCAGTTAACAGTTTTCAATTCCTTCCCCTTTTGTCAGTTCATTTCTGGCTCTGCTTTTTTGAAGAAACTAGTCTGTTTCCACCCCGCTCCGTCTACCACCACCCCCACCCCCCCAACCAAGACAGAGTCCTCTTTCCATTCCAGCTAAACCTCTTCCTGTTCTTAAGAATTGCATCACATTCTCGGCTTACTGTCGATCCACACCCCCACATTGGCACCAGGGAGTGGACTGGCCTTCTTTACTGGTTGAAAGTTCTGTCTGGTGAGCACGGAATAAGTCACTCACTTCCTGAATTCCAGCCCTGGCTGAACTTGCCTCTGGAAAGAATAATATTCCTTGGATTTTTGTTTGTTTATAAATCCCCTTTCCTACAGCGCTAACCTGGAATGAGCAAGATTTTACCAAGTAGGAAGAGTGCAGAAGGGCATTTGGGGGAGAGGGAATAGTATGCATGCCTTGCTGAATGAGCTATCTATACTTGCTGTTTCTAATTCTTCACTTCTCCCTCTCTTTCCAGCCCAGTTGGATCTGGCATTGGCTCTCACTGCATTGGTTGGGGGTTGGAGGGGCTCTCGCTAAGGACAGTAATGCCCTCCATATCACTAAATCCAATGGGAATATCAGCCTTTATCCTAATTGACTCTGCGCAGTATCTGATGATGGCCTGACTGCCTTGATAGACTCACTGTTTTCCTCATACTGGTATTTTTTTCTTACCTTAGTCACAGGTCTTAAGTAATCCTTTGCAAGCTCTTGCTTTACCAACTCCTTCTTAAGTGTTGGTATTCCTCAGGACCCTGTCTTACATCAGCCTCTCTTCCCTCTACATGTTCTCTGAGAAATCTCATCCCCTTCCTTGGCGTTAGTTGAGGTCTGTATTGCCAATGACCTCCAAATCTCCCCTGAACTCCAGATTTATATATTCAGCTGCCTTCTAGAACTTCTCCAACTGGAAATTCCTGAAACCATACTGATCAACTCACTCCCTCAAGTTATTCCTCCCCTAATGCTTCTTATTCAGATATATGCCACAACATCCACCCAATTGCTCTACCTAGAAACCTAGGAGTCATCCTTGATTATTCTCTTGTTCACCCTCCGTATTCAATCAGTAACCGAGTCCAGTGAAATCTGCTTTGAATCTACCCACTTACCCTCATCCCCACCTGGCCTAAGTTACCACCCCTGGATTATTTATCTTTGCTTAGTTTCCTGCCTGCAGTTTTTCTCCCCTTGGATATTTTTCCACCAGCCACCAAGAAACTTTTTATACATGTCATTGATAAATTCACCTCCTTGTTTAAAGTCAGTAGTTGCTTCCCACTGTCCGGATTCAGGCTGAATTCAACTTCCTAGCATGGCTCACAAACCCTTCATGGTCAGCACCCTGCCTGCCTGGCGTAGTCTCCATTCACGCTGATTCTACCCTGCGCCCTCTTCTGGGCCTTCCCAAATGTTCTTGCCTTTGCCTGGACCACTCTGTTATAGAACCTCAAACATATCCAGTCTGAATTCTACCCCAGAATTGACATTTGTTTTATTATTGAACCAGCACTGAATTTGGATACTTAATTTTTAATTCTTGAATTAAAACCCAAATTAATCTTATCTCATCCTATGTATTTGTTTCTTTGAAAAATATATCCAAGGGCATGTTCTAATGAAAATGTACTTGAAATAATTGACTTAGATCAGGATTGACTTTTATCATAGCTGAATGTGAACTGGAGCATATTTTACAAATCACTGGAATGTTCTTTTGATTGTTATTCATCATGACATTCTATCTTTGGGATTTTTTTCTTCATTTCCAGCTGGCTTCTACCACTCTCCTTTTTTACCTCCCACCCTTCCCCACTAGTTGCCCTGCTCTTGCCCTTGAGTGTATCCAGTTTGCATGCAGTGGTAGCTGCTGTGGGGCTGCAGTTTAACTAGAACTGCTCAGACTGCAACAGGAAAGCATTGAATCGAAAGCAAAGGGGAGGAAGCACAAACCGATACCTACCACAAAGCTGCTGAGTGCCCAGCATGACCCAAGCCGCACCCTCTGATGAGGAGCCTTGTGGGGCAGTAAGAAGCCACAGAGTTTAATAAATCATCAGCACAGCCTGTTCCCCACTTCCCTGGGTCCAGCCTTCCTGGGTCACCATCTGTGTCACCAGGTCTGGCTAAGAAGGTGGGTGATGGCAGAAAAGCTGCCACAGAGATAGATGCTGGGGGAAAGTCCCTAAAATGAATGACTGGACCATTCATCTCAAACTCCCCACATGGTTCGGCTATGTAAGCATGAAGATTTTGAGTAGATGAGTGTTTCTAAGGAGCTCTCTACCTGGGGTGATTCCCAGAGGAAGGCTCCCATGTTCTCTAAACATAATTTTGCCACCCACCTTCAAGGCTGCATCTAGTAGTGGCCAAGACTTTCATTTCATAGTTGAAGATAAAATCCTTGTGAGATACAATTACAGAGCTTTAAATGCACATTAAGGTATAATTATTTCTTATACCTAAATCAGATTCTTCCCTGACTTAAACAGAGGGAAAAGGAGAAGGGAAGGAGAGGGGAGCATCAAAAATATATTTCATCTATATGCTGATTTTGCCCACAGCCTACCCTGACTATGTTTGTCCCTTTGCCATCAAAGGAGATACTGCTTCAGCAACCTGAGTTATATGAAGAGTGTAGGAAAATGTGTAGTAAGTTGATCTAGATCTTAAACACTGGTAAGGTTGGGAACTCCTTGAAATTACAGAATCTCATACCCTAGAATCTGGGGAGGTGAGAGCTGGGCCCTGCTTTTACAGCTGGAGAAACAGAGCCTTGAGAAGGGGCAACCATCTCTGCCTGGAGGAAAGGCTGCTTTGCTTGGCTGGAAGTGGGCACTTGTGTTCTTCACAGAGTGCCAGGCTACACTTACACTTCAGATAACAGAACAGGAAATTTGGTTAGTGCAGCTGGCAGGGGAGAACTTACTGTGTATTGAGACCATGAAGGTACTGGCCTCTTTGCATTGCAGTTTTCTCTCCCACAAGTGACCAGGACCGACTCTGGGGAGCACTGGGAAGAAGGTGAAAGCTGCCTTCAGGTACACCCCCTTCCCTCCAGCACTCTCTCCCCCTCCTGTCATCCCCAGCTTCTTTAGTCTCTTCAGCCCAGAAAATCTTCCAAGATCTAGATCATTAATGAAGTTTCTGTGGAGGAATTAAAGGCGCTTACTTTGATAGGTGAGGGAAACAGTTCTGAAGTTGAGGGACCTTGTTCTCTCACAAGGCCAGTGCTACAAGTGGTAAAATGTGGCCTCTGTTTTAGCAACCCCAACAGCAGTGAGTGGGAATGGATCCTAATAAAGCAAAAAGAGAATGGAGTTTGTAGTCAGGAGACTATTTTGGAGCTACCCTTTCCTCCTCCGTCCCTCCCTTCCCTTCGTAGAGGAAGGGAGGGGGAAGCAGCCACAGACTGCAGAGGCCCTTGAAGCCCACAGAAATGCTGCAAGCTTCCCAAGGCTGAGTGTCTCCCCCAGGTTGCTGCTTTTTTCAGAGGTCAAGGACATTTCTCTTGTTAAACCCTCAAGTTGTTTTAATAATTAAGCGTGATCCAAGCAGTGACTGCACTTCCCAGGTGCCGTCTTGGAGCCTGTGACCTATCTTAGTACATTACATTCCTTAGACAAGGAAAATGAACAATATGAGTGCAAAGAGGGGAAGATAGTGTGTGTGAGCTACTTTTTAAAAAGCTTACTTATGAAAGAAGAAAGATTGACTGGCTGGAGGGCATGTGGAGGAAAGAATGGATTTAATTTTTTTTAATGATGAGAGGTTTAGGTATATTTACATACATGAGGAGAAAGAGTGTAGTGAGAGATCTTAAGCAAGTCACTTCATTCCTAAGCTTTGATTCTCCTATCTGAAGGGAAAAAGAAGAGGTTTCTATGAATATTAAAATTAAAATCAAATGCACGGTTATCTTACTACACTGATGGACAGTGACTGAATTGGGGTATTGGTGGGGACTTGATAATATAGGTAAATGTAGTAATCACATTGTTTTTTCATGTGAAACTTTCATAACAGTGTATATCAGTAATACCTTAATAAAAAAAATCAAATGCGGGGTAGTGGCTTGTATACTGCAAAGCCCTATACATGTTAATTATTATAACTATCATTGTTGGGTGACTGTACAGATGAATAAGCCCTGGTCGCAGCTCTTCTGCTCTCTGTGACAGGGCTGTGAGGAAGAGACGGGCTCTTGAGGAGGCAGGGCTGAGCCCCACAAGGAAGAATCTAATAGTGATATGATTTGTATCTGCCATGCTTTGAACCTTTGGGGGATAGTGTGTGTGTGTGTGTATGTGTGTGTGTGCGCGCGCGCTCGCACTCGCATGCGCACACGTGTGTTTCTTACTAGATACAATTAATTGTCATTGTATTATTTAAATTGCCCTGTATTATTTTAAAATTCTCATTTAAAGATGGACACATTTCAAATCCACATCTCTCAAAAAAGCTCTAATTTAAAATTATAATTTTTAGAAATTATAAACACCCTTCTTGAGATGTAAGGGACTGTTCAAATAAGAATATACATGGATTTCTGCTTAGACAAAGGAGCATTTCCCTAGAAGTTAACGTTAATCCACAGCTTTGTAGGAAGGGCCAGTCTTTTATCTTTTCTGGCTGTTTGCAGAACTGCATTATAATTTTGCTTTGATACAAATTTGGCAACAGCAATCATGATTGCTTTTTATAGTTGGCTACAGTGCTTGCGTACTTTTACCAAATAAATTCCCATCAGCTCTACACAACACTATATATCAGTGAATCAGTGAAATCTTCAACCTCTTGATTGTTTGCCTTGAAGCTTTGCTTTGAATCATCCCACACCCATCCCTACATAGTTTGCAGTAAAAATATCCTGCAAATTCCACTCCCACATTTCCTCTCCCTTTGCCACCTGGCTTTCCAACCTGGAGATAATTTATGCCTTCATTTCTGGATGCATCTGTTCACATATTCCTTACTGGCCCTCCTCCATCCTTTATTCCATCCTCCTCTTCCCCTGGCCCTTCTCTGCCTCTGGCTTTTATTACTAACAACCCCTTAGGCCAATCCCATTGTATGCCTCTTCATGCATTACATGAACACATTTGTTGAGGGCACTGAATGGAACAATCCAGTATCTTTTTCCAAAAGTGAACAAGCGACTTGTAAAAAATAGATTTATTGAGATATAATTCATATCTTGTAAAGTCCACATGTTCAGTGTGTGTAATTCAGTGGTTTTTAGTATGTAGAAAGTTATGCATCCGTCAACTTAATTAATTTTGGAATATTATCTCCCCCAAAAACCTTGTTCTAGTTAGCAGTCACTCACCATTTTCACTCTCCTATCCCACCCTTTTCCTCTCCCTAAATCTAGGCAACCACTATAAACATTTTATATAAATAAGATCACACAATAGGTTGTTTTCTGTGACTAGCTTCTTTTACCTAGCGCAATGTTTTTGAGGTTCACCATATTGTAACAAGTATCTATACTTCCATTCCTTTTGGGTGTATCACATTTTATTTATCCATCAGTTGGTGGACATTTTGATTATTTCCATTTTTTGACTATTATACGAATAAAGCTGCTATGAACATTCACATACAGGTTTTTTTGTGGAAATATGTTTTAATTTCTCTTGGGTAGATACCTAGAATTATCAGGTCATCTGGTAAACTCTATTTTTAGCATTTAGAGGGACTGCCAAACTGTTTTCCAAAGCGCCTGCACCATTTTACTGTTCTCATCAGCAATGTCTGAGGATTCCAATTTCTCCACAGCCTCACCAAAAGCTGTTACTGTCTGCCACTTTTATTATAGCCCTTCTAGTGGATGAGAAGTGGTGTCTCATTGTGATTTTGATTTGCATTCCTAATGACTTTCCAAGTGCTCATTAGCCATTCACATATTTTCTTTGGAAAAATGTTAATTATAATTGACCATTTTAAAACTAGGTTGTCTTTTTATTACTGAATTGTAGGAGTTTTTAATATTCAAAATACAAGGACTTAGCATTTGCAGGTATTTTCTCCCATTCTGTGGGTTGTCCTTGCACTTTCTTCATGATATCCTTCGAAACAGAAAACTTTTTTTTTTTATTTTGGTATCGTTAATGTACAATCACTTGAACAACATTATGGTTACTAGACCCCCTATTATCAAATCCTCCCCACATAGCCCATTACAGTCACTGTCCATCAGCATAGTAAGATGCTACAGAATCACTACATGTCTTCTCTGTAAATACTGCCTATCCAGTATCCCCACCCCTGCTACATTATGTGTGCTAATTGTAATGCCCCTTTTCCCACCTTATCCCTCCCTTCCCACCCATCCTCCCCAGTCCCTTTCCTTTTGGTAACTGTTAGTCCATTCTTGGGTTCTGTGAGTCTGCTGCTGTTTTGTTCCTTCAGTTTTTCCCTTGTTCTTATACTCCACAGATGAGTGAAATCATTTGATACTTGTCTTTCTCCGCCTGGCTTATTTCACAGAGCATAATACCCTCTAGCTCCATCCATGTTGTTGCAAATGGTAGGATTTGTTTTCTTCTTATGGCTGAATAATATTCCACTGTGTATATGTACCACATCTTCTTTATCCATTCATCTACTGATGGACATTTAGGTTGCTTCCATTTCTTGGCTATTATTGTGCTGTGATAAACATAGGGGGTACATATGTCTTTTTCAAATTGGGCTGCTGCATTCTTAGGGTAAATTCCTAGGAGTGGGTCTCCTGGGTCAAATGGTATTTCTATTTTGAGTTTTTTGAGGAACCTCCATACTGCTTTCCACAATGCTTGAACTAATTTATATTCCCACCAGCAGTGTAGGAGGGTTCTCTTGTCTCCACATCCTCACCAGCATTTTTTGTTGTTTGTCTTTGGATGGCAGCGATCCTAACTGGTGGGAGGTAATATCTCATTGTAGTTTTAATCTGCATTTCACCGATGACTAGCGATGTGGAGCATCTTTTCATGTGCCTGTTGGCCATCTGAATTTCTTCTTTGGAGAAGTGTCTGTTCAGCTCCTCTACCCATTTTTTAATTGGCTGATTTACTTTTTGTTTGCTGAAGTGTGTGAGCTCTTTATATAATCTGGATGTCAACCCCTTATCGGATATGTCATTTATGAATATATGCTCCCATACTGTAGGATGTCCTTTTGTTCTACTGATGGTGTCCTTTGCTGTACAGAAGCTTTTTAGTTTGATATAGTCCCACTTGTTCATTTTGCTTTTGTTTCCCTTTCCAGGGAGATATGTTCATGAAGAAGTTGCTCATGTTTATGTCCAAGAGATTTTTGACTATGTTTTTTTCTAAGAGTTTTGTGGTTTCATGACTTACATTTAGGTCTTTGATCCATTTTGAGTTTACCTTTGTGTATGGGGTTAGACAGAAAACCAGTTTCATTCTCTTACATGTAGCTGTCCAGTTTTGCCAACACCAGCTGATGAAGAGGCTATCATTTCCCCATTGTATATCCATGGCTCCTTTATTGCATATTAATTGACCATATATGCTTGGGTTTGTATCTGGGCTCTCTATTCTGTTCCACTGGTCTATGGATCTGTTCTTGTGCCAGTACCAAATTGTCTTGATTACTGTGGCTTTGTAGTAGACCTTGAAGTCAGGGAGCGTAATTCCCCCTGCTTTATTCTTCCTTCTCGGGATAGCATTGGCTATTCAGGGTCTTGTGTGGTTCCATATGAATTTTAGAACTATTTGCTCTAGTTTACTGAAGAATGCTGCAGGTATTTTGATAGGGATTGCATTGAATCTGTAGATTGCTTTAGGCAGGATGGCCATATTAATTCTTCCTAGCCAAGAGCATGGGATTAATTTCCATTCATTAGTGTCCTCTTTAATTTCTCATAAGAGTGTCTTGTAGTTTTCAGGGTATAGATCTTTCACTTCCTTGGTTAGGTTTATTCCTAGGTATTTTATTCTTTTTGATGCAGTTGTGAATGGAATTGTTTTCCTGATTTCTCTTTCTACTAGTTCACCATTAGTGTATAGGAATGCAACAGATTTCTGTGTATTAATTTTGTATCCTGCAACTTTGCTGAATTTAGATATTAGATCTAGTAGTTTTGGAGTGGATTCTTTATGGTTTTTTATGTACAGTATCATGTCATTGGCTAACGGACAGTTTAACTTCTTCCCTGCCAATCTGGATGCCTTTTATTTCTTTGCGTTGTCTGATTGCCATGGCTAGGACCTCCAGAACTATGTTGAATAAAAGAGGGGAGGGTGGGCATCCTTGTCTTGTTCCCGATCTTAAAAGAAAAGCTTTCAGCTTCTTGCTCTTAAGTATAATGTTGACTGTGGGTTTGTCATGTATGGCCATTATTATGTTGAGGTACTTGCCCTCTATACCCATTTTGTTGAGAGTTTTTATCATGAATGGATGTTGAGTTTTGTCGAGTGCTTTTCAGCATCTATGGAGATGATCATGTGGTTTTTGTCCTTCTTTTTGTTGATGTAGTGGATGATGTTGATGGATTTTCGCATATTGTACTATCCTTGCATCCCTGGGTTGAATCCCACTTGATCATTAATGATGATCTTTTTAATGTATTTTTGAATTCGGTTTGCTAATATTTTGTTGGGTATTTTTGCATCTATGTTCATCAGGGATATTGGTCTTTAATTTTCTTTTTTATGATATCTTTGCCTGGTTTTGGTATTAGAGTGATGTTGGTCTTGTAGAATGAGTTCAGGAGTATTCCTTCCTCTTGTACTTTTGGAAAACTTTAAGGAACATGGGTATTAGTTCTTCACTAAATGTTTGATAAAATTCAGCAGTGAAACCATATGGTCCAGGAGGCTTGTTCTTAGGTAGTTTGTTGATTACCAATTTTATGTCTTTGCTGGTAATTGGTCTATTCAGATTTTCTGTTTCTTCCTGAGTCAGCCTTGGAAAGTTGTATTTCTCTAGAAAGTTGTCCCTTTCTTCTAGGTTATCTAGTTTGTTACCATATAATTTTTCATAGTATTCTCTCATAATTATTTGTATTTCTGTGGTTTCCATAGTGATTTTTCCTTTCTCATTTCTGATTTTTTTTTATGTGTGTAGACTCTCTTTTTTTTTTTGATAAGTCTGGCTAGGGGTTTATCTATTTTGTTAATTTTCTCGAAGAGCCAGCTCCTGCTTCATTGATTCTTTCTATTGTTTTATTCTTCTCAATTTTATTTATTTATGCTTTAATCTTCATTATGTACTTCCTTCTACTGACTTTGGGCCTCATTTGTTCTTCCTTTTCTAGTTTCATTAATTATGAGTTTAGACTGTTCATTTGGGATTGTCCTTCTTTCCTGAGGTAAGCCTGTATTGCAATATATTTCCCTCTTTGCATGGCCTTGGCTGCGTCCCACAGATTTTGCAGGGTTGAATCATTGTCATTTGTCTCCATATATTGCTTGATCTCTGTTTTTATTTGGTCATTGATCCATTGATTATTTAGGAGCGTGTTATTAAGCCTCCATGTGTTTGTGGGAGTTTTCATTTTATTTGTCTAACTTATTTCTAGTTTCATTCCTTTGTGATCTGAGAAGCTGGTTGGTACAATTTCAATCTTTTTGAATTTACTGAGGTTCTTTTTGTGACCTAGTATATGATCTATTCTGGAAAATGTTCCATGTGCACTTGAGAAGAATGTGTATCCTTTTGCTTTTTGATGGAGTGTTCTGTAGATGTCCGTTAGGTCCATCTGTTCTAATATGTTGTTCAGTGCCTCTGTCTCTTTATTTATTTTCTGTCTTTTGATCTGTCCTTTGGAGTGAGTGTGTGTTGAAGTCTCCTAAAATGAATGCACTGCATTCTATTTCCCCCTTTAATTCTGTTAGTGTTTGTTTCACATGTGTAGGTGATCCTGTGTTGCGTGCATAGATATTTATAATAGTTATATCCTCTTATTGGCTGACCCTTTTATCATTATGTAATGTCCTTCTTTGTCTCTTGTGACTTTCTTTGTTTTGAAGTCTATTTTGTCTGATACAAGTACTGTAACTACTGCTTATTTCTCCCTATTAGTTGCATAAAATATCTTTTTCCATCCCTTTACTTTCAGTCTGTGTATGTCTTTGGGTTTGAAGTGAGTCTCTTGTAGGCAGCATATAGATGGGTCTTGTTTTTTTATCCATTCAGTAACTCTGTGTCTTTTGATTGGTGCATTCAGACCATTTACATTTAGGGTGATTATCGATAGGTATGTACTTATTGCCATTGCAGGCTTTAGATTTGTGGTTACCAAAGGTTCAAGGGTAATTCCCTTACTATCTAACAGTCTAATTTAACTCACTTAGTATACTTTCACAAACACAACCTAAAGGTTCTTTTTTTTTTCCTCCTTTTTCTTCCTCCTTCATTCTTTGTATGTTATGAATCATATTCTGTACTCTTTGTGTATCCCTTGGGTGACATCTACTTAGCCTTAGGAATACTTCCATCTGTAGGAGTCCCTCCAAAATGCACTGTAGAGGTGATTTGTGGGAGGTAAATTCTCTCAGCTTTTGCTTATCTGAAAATTGTTTAGTCCCTCCTTCAAATTTAAATGATAACCTTGCCGGGTAGAGTTTTCTTGGTTCAAGAGCCTTCTGCGTCCTTACATTAAATATATAATGCCCCTCCCTTCTGGCCTGGAAGTTTTTGTTGAGAAGTCTGATGATAGCCTGATAGGTTTTCCTTTGTATGTGATCTTTTTTCTCTGTCTAGCTGCTTTTAAAAGTCTGTCTTTATCCTTGATCTTTGCCATTTTAATTATTATATGTCTTGATGTTGTCTTCCTTGGGTCCCTTGTGTTGGGAGATCTGTGCACCCCATGGCTTGAGAGACTATCTCCTCCCCCAGATTGGGGAAGTTTTCAGCAATTACCTCCTCAATGACACTTTCTATCCCTTTTTCTCTCTCTTCTTCTTCTGGTACCCCTATAGTGCGAATATTGTTCCATTTGGATTGGTCACACTGTTCTCTCAATATTCTTTCATTCTTAGAGGTTCTTTTTTCTCTCTGTGCCTGAGCTTCTTTGTATTGCTCCTCTCTAATTTCTATTCCATTTACCGTCTCTTCTACTACGTCTAATTTTGTTTTAAATCCCTCCATTGTATGTTTCATTTCAGATATGGAATTCCTTAATGATTGAATCTCCGACTTAAATTTGTTCCTGAGTTCTTCCATATTTTTCTGTACCTCCATAAGCATGTTTATAATTTTTATTTTGAACTCTCTTTCAGGAAGATTGATGAGTTCAGTTTCATTTGGCCGTCTTTCTGGGGTTTGTGGGATTTTGGTCTGAACCATGTTCTTTTGACGTTTCATATTTCTGTGTGGTGCCCACTAGTGTGCAGAAACTCCAGTCTCTGGAGCTGCTCATCCCCTAGAGTAAGGTTGTGGGTCATAGGGGAGTGGAGCTGGTGCCTGGGGGGAGGAAAGATCTGTTTCCTGATTCCCATGTGCAGTGCCTGTCTCCAGTGTCAGAACGAGTGGGCCAAGCACACACGTGTAAGCCTCTGTGCTTTGAGTCTCTAGCTGTTGTAGGCGGGGCCTCCCTCTGACTGGCCTGACGCCAGTGCAGTGACTGCCAGTTTGCTAACCGGTGGCCGGCTTGGAGGAAGGCTCGGCAGGCTGTGTGTCACAGTGGGGGGCGTCAGAGCTGAGTAGGCCGTCAGGGGGATGGAGCACCTGAAGCTCCTGAAAGATCCCAACCAGCTGGGCAGAGCATGCCCAGACAACCTTGTCCAGCTCTCCCTTCTCCTGTGCAGCAAGCTCCGTGCAAATCCCACCCCCTTCAGCAGCCCTCTGCCTGCTAGGAAGCCTCTCAGACTCCCTGCCTTTCCTCTGACACAGAGCAGCTGTATGTGGATCCCCCCCCTCCACAAACACTAATGGCCGGAATATCAGTCTCCCAAGCACTCCACCTGTACGAGCTCTCCAACATCCAGAGCACCACACAATATAGGCTTCCACTCACAAAGCAGATCTCCAGGGCTAGGCGCTCAGCAGTCCCAAGCTTCCACCCACTACCCGCTCCATTTCTCTTTCTCCCACCGGTGAGCTGGGGTGGGGGAAAGGCTTGGGTCCCACTGGATTAAGGCTTTCCTATGTTACCGTTTCGTGAGGTCTGCTCTGTTCGTGTGGTCTGTATGCAGTCTGATTCAACCTTCTTTCTTGTTGCTGTTTTAGGGGTAGTTGTATTAATTAACTATATTTTGTACTATTTGTGGTTTTGGGAGGAGTTGTCTGTGTCACCTCTCTCATGCTGCCCTCTTGAATTGTCCACGAAGGTTCTTTAAACAGCAGTGAAGTCTGTAGCTCATGAAATTTTACCTTGTCCTAGTATGTTTTCATGCTTGAAAGTCTTTCTGATCATCTATCATATGTCATCTCTAATACTCTGCACACCAGCCGAAACACATAAGTTTTTAATCGTGATGAAGTTCAGTTTACCAGTTGTCATTGCCTAACCCAAGGTCACAAAGGCTTATTCCATGTTTGCTTGTAAGTATTAGAGTTTCACCTCCTACATTTAGGTCTATGATCCATTTTGAGTTAGTTTTTGTGATGATATTTGGTAGAGGTACAAATTAAGTCTTTTGTATGTGGATATTCAGTTGTACCAGCACCATCTGTTGAAAAGACTATTCTTTCCCTATTGAATTGACTTGACCTTGTCATTGAAAATCTGCTGACTGTCCTGTTCGGGTTGCTTGCGGACTCTGAATTCTGTTCCATCGATCTGTATGTCTGTGCTTATGCCAGTGCCACACTGTCTTGATCACTGTAGTTTTCAGTAAGCTCTGAACTTGTGGAGTACAAGTCCCCCAACTGTGTTCTTTTTTCAAGATCATCTGGCTATTCTGAATCCTTTGCATTTCCATATGAATTTTAGGATCAGCAGAAATTGACAAAGTGATCCTAAATTTCATAGGAAGGCCCCCACTTTTAATAAGTGATTAAAACATTTTCTTCCATACTTAAGATGAAATTGGAAAAAGAGGACTTGGGCAAGTACACTTTAGAGTTGTGGAAAGCGTGGGCTGGGGGGTCCTTTGAAAGGGGGACCAAACTGATGAAGAAGGGGAATAAAGGAGCCAAAAAGTTTGGTGAACTTCCCACCCTAGTGAAAGGAATGTTTGTTCAGAGGAGGCAATTTGATCTAGCACCAGGGGACATTGTGGAAGATAATTGAAATTGTTAAGTCCATTGATCTCCCCAGAAGGAAAAAAAAAAGGTCTCTAAGTAAGCAGTATTGTTAGTTTGTTGATTCTTACAGAAGATTCTCCTTTAACTAAGGGAAGCAGCTGGCCCTTTCTCAGGGCTGTAAGACAAGAAAAAAAATGAAGAAATCTCTGCCTGCCTTTTCTTACCTCTCTCTGTGGCCAGCCCTAACCTTTGTCCATCTTTGTTACCTTTCCCTGTTGCAAGTTCCCCCAAAGAGAGAGAGGAGTAAAAGAAGAAGACCATAGTGGGAGAGAGGATTTGAGATGCTGGGGATAGGAGAGAAATTGGAGCATATAAAATGAAAGATCTTTAAGGTACTGCTGGTGGAGCCTACTATGGAATATGACAACATGTAGCAAGAGGCAGAAAGATGATCACACTCTCTGACCTAGTAATCCAACTTATGGTAATTTATCCTAAGGAAATAAGACATGCAAAACATGTGAGAGTGAGAATGTTATCTGTAATAAGACCAGCTGAAGAACCTAAATGTCTAAAATAAATATTTTATGACATTCTGGCATATAAAAATGGTAGATCATCATTCTGTTTCTACTGTCAAAATATCCCTAAATTGCATTACTTCTCACTGCATTCTCTCACCGCCAGGGCCAAGTCACATCATCTCTCACCTGGATTATTGCAGTTGCCTCTGAGCTGTCTTTCTGCTTTTGTGCTTATCCCCCGCCCCCTAGTCTACTCTCAACACAGTCGTCATAGGAACTCTTTAGAAAATGTAAACATGTCAGTCCTCTACTCAACAGCTTCCATTCAGTGTAAAAGCTAGTGTCTTTTGTCGGTCCCAGGCCCTACCTCATCTGGCCCCCATTACTTTCCGGCCTCATCTGATACTACTTTTCCTTTTGCACACTCCATGCTGGCCATACAGACCCCCTAATTGTTTCCTGAACACACCGGGCCTTCTCTTCAGTGACTGAACTCACTCTTTCCTCTTCTTCCAGATACATATTTCGTTTGTTCCCTCTCCACCTTTAGATCTCTACTCAAATGTCACAGATGAGACTTTCTCTGACCGTCCATTTAAACTTGCTGTCACCTCCCAGCCCCCAGCTCCTGGCGTTTCCTATTCTCCTTCCTTGCTTTATTCTTCCCCGTTGCACTTGCCACCTCATCCGACTCATTTCTTTGGTTCATTGTCTGATTCTCCCTGTAGACTCTGTGCTCTCTGACAGCAGGGACTTAGGGATGTCGCTCACCACTATAACCTCAGTGTCTTGACAGTGGGCACAGAGTAGCTGTTTAATAACTATTTGTTGAATTAATGAATATATTCATAAAAGTAATAATGGAAAAAACTAGGTCATAGCTTTTGAAAGTGGGACAGTACAAAGATACAGACTTGACACGCACAGTGGCTGTGGCAGTGTGGCATAAGGCAGTCTGGGAGCTGCAGAACTGGAGAGATCTGGATTTGAATCCTGACTCCACCACTTTATAGTTGTGTGATCTAGGACAAGAGTACCTAATAACTCAGTTTCATCCTCTGTGAAACAAAATATAATAATTCCTCTTTCATAGCATTATGAGAATTCAATGAGAAAATGTAAATGAACACCTGAAATGTATGTCTATGCTCTCTGAACATGACATCCCTCTCTTCTCCTGAGGGAGAATATATATCCAGTGAGTAAGAACTGGGTGAAAGTATGCAAAAGTGTAAATAGTTGGGTGTATTAAATAGATTAAGAATATTTATAAACATTTTATTGTTTTAAGTAGTCAGATCCTCCTATGAAAGGGTATATGTGGAGTGCTTATAAGATGTGTGAGATTGACAAATTCTAATCTCTCTGGGCCTGTTTCCTTATCTATAAAATGAAGAGATTGAATTTAGTCCCCTCAATGCTTAAAATTCCATAATTCAAACAAGCAGGCTAACTCCACCTGGCTTTGTCCCACTTCAGCCCAGCCTTACTCAAATATGATGGCCAGATGTTTCTAATCTTAGGCATAAAAGTCTCTATTTGGTTTTCAGAGGCCAAAAGAAACTGGAAAGTTTAGGAAAAGTACTAAGCAGATGAACTTTCTGCCTTTCTGACTCAAATAGCCACATTAATATTGTTCAAATTTACGAAAACATGAGAAGCAAAGCGAATGGGCACCTCTGGGTTTTAATCAACTGTGTGGAGTTTTAAGCTATGAAGGAAAGTGTACGTGTAGGTTTTTTTTTTTTTTAAGCAATAACCAAAAAGTAGACGTCAGCAGTTCCCAATTGTAACTATAACCTTGTCCCCATGGCTGTGAGCCAGTGAGAAGGGAACGGCTGGAGCCTCCCTGCTCTGGAAAGCTGTGGCTTTGTCTCCTTCGCATTCTACCCCGAGGCAAGGCAGAGGAAAGGAGGGTGTTTGGGTTTGCTGTGGCCACTGTCAGCAAGTTTTCAGCCCTGGCTTCACTTCCCTGAAGTTGGGGGTGGGGGGAGGGGGGTCAGCTGCCCTGGCCTACCTCCAACAAGGGAGCCACAGAGGGTGCAAACACCCCATCACTTGCAAGGCTCTGACTTTACCCAGCTGAAAACTGACGATCTCATCTGGGAAGGGTCAGTTAAAAAATGACAGAACTGCCCAAAGTAAACAGGGGAACAACCACAACAGAAACTTTCTCCACAATGTTTCCTTATAATTACCGGCCTGGCCCACCAGAACTCTGGCTAGAGTCCCCAGCCACCCTCCCTGTTGCCCTCACGGGGCCCTGTCTAAGCCCTAGCTGACCTGAGCAGCACGTCCCTGTCCTTAGGCCTCTCCAGTGCTCTCTCCAGAGAACAGGGAGAGCCTGGATTGCAGTGTTTGGAGGCTGGAGTTTGGGGATAGTCAAACAAGAAGAGAAGACCCTGTGGACCACATTCATTAGGATGGGTAATGCATGAGTAAACTCAGCCTAAATGTCGTGCCCAAAGTTGGAAAGTAAGCGTGGCAAGGAACTGGTCTTATTCCTAACCTAGTGCTCTTTCAAGATTATCATGCACTGTTGTAAGGGACTAAAAATAAGGAAGTTAACTTTCAAGTTTTCTTTCTTCACCATTTCTTTCTAACCAAATTCTCTTTTGTTGACTTTCAGGGCTGTGTAGAAAAGCATATTTTGAATTTGGACTTGAGGACAAGGACTAAATCTTACACCAAGTGTAATAATACCTCGTGTGTGCTTCAGAGTTCATGTTTGCTGCCTGCCTCTCCAGGCAGCACTGTGAGGGCAGCAGCCTGGTAGAGTGGGTAAGCCCTGGGCTTCAGAGTACAGCAGGCTGCAGAACTCTGGCTCTGCACATTCTAGCTGAGTGAACTTGTACTCATTTCTTGAGATTATTTCTCTACAACTTGGTTTCCATGCCTGCAAAATGGTAACACTCAGCGTCTACTTCATCATGTCTTTCTGATGATACATATAATGTCCAATGAAAAACCCAACAGATGTTAAAGATTGTTAATGTCCTAGAAGGCATTTATTGTTCCCTTTTTCCCAGATGAGAAAATTAAGGCTCAGGTAGGTTAAGGACTGTGATCATAAAATTGTTTAGTAAGAGAACCAAGATTCAGCTCAGCCTCCTGACTCCACATCCAGGGCACTTGGTGCTCCACTGTTGAGTGTAGACAGTCAAAGGTGGGTCTGGGCCATGTGTCAGACATGCTGTCCCTATGTCATGGAATGACATGTTATTTGTTAAGCTCTCACATGCTCTAGGTGCTGGGATATAGATTCTTCAGGGATGAGCTAGGTTCTAACATGCAGCCTTTTTAATCAAGCAGTCTTTACACAGACACAAGCCATGGGAATGAAGCCTGGACAAATACTTTGCCCAAGCTGGGCTCAGGAGCTATATGAGAAGTCCTAGAATATTCTCAGGTTTCCTTTCCTTTTGCAATGCTTCTCTGATGCTCTAAGTCATGGTTTGCTTACCCTGATATTAGAGCCCTCTTCACACTTTTCTGTTTTGTAGTGTTTTTGGGTATCTGCCGGATACCTCTGTTGGAGCAGTGAGCTCCAAACACGAGTTCCCAAGGTGATGTACTGAGGTATAGGAAGCAATTATGTGAACACTTGTTCCTATTATTCTTTAGTGTAAAATACTAAGAAAATTAAGTTTTACAATATTCAAAAATTAGAACAGTAGAGCATACATAATTTATAATGAATATGCAATTATTGGGCATGCATACTCATTTTTTTTTGATGGAGTGGCATGATGAAAAGAGTTTGGAGCTGACTGTTCTAGAACTTCTAGAAGTAAGCTTCTCAAGGGCAAGAGACATGCCTGGTTCTGATTTGCATCCCACCCCCATCCTTATTCTCTCGAACGAAATAACCATTCCCCAAATAAATAAATTTCACGTGTACCTTTCTTTGTTTTTCTTCTCCTTTTGGCATCCACCTGACATAGTACTATGACTTGTATATTCTGCCAAGACCTGAGCAAAAAATAAAGCGATATTTGAGAAGTAAAGAGTGCAAATTGCCATGAGAAGACTGAAAAAGTACAGGACTGGTGGTCCCAAAGGAGAGTTAGTGGTAGTTTTAGGCATAGAGCTGGCAAAAGTAAGTCTTCACGGAAGAACATAGTTAATGGCAGTTAATAAGGAAGGAGGGCACCAGGTGAGCACAGAGCATGGCACTGCTGTCTGAGAACGCAAGTGTGATCTGAACATCTGAGTGCTTTGCACTGAGCACTGACCTCCTCCTCCTCAAAGTCACAGAAAGTAACAAAAAGCAAGGATCCTGAAGAGAGAAGTCTCAATCCACTCCCCCCGCCACCCCAGGAAAATGAAGTTGGACTAGGTGACTTTGGAGGCTCCTTCATGCTTTGAAGTAGTCCTGAATATAGATGAAGTTGGTAGTTTTCTACATGAGGTGGCCTGCACTTCGAGGGGTACCATGAGGCCCGTTAGACCAAAAATAGCACCTATGACCAAGCCTACCATGTGCACGACATCCCCTCAGATACTGTGTCTCCATGCTGGGCTTAGTAACCTGCCAGGAATATAGTTGCTCAGTTATTTCCATTATACAAATAGAGTGAGATAACAATTATAAGATATTATATAAATGTCACATATATCTATAAATAAATATAAATGTGTATATACACAGAAAAAAGAACTGAGAGATATTTTTAACATTGTAACATTGATTAGTCCTAGGGAGTGGGAAAATGGAGATGAGGGTAGGAATTTTACTGTTTACTTGAAATCCTTCTATACTGTTTGCTTGTTTTTAATAAAATAAACTCTTATAGTAATTAGAAATAAAATTGTTTTAAAAACAAATCTTAGAAGTCCTATACAAGTGTTTCAATAACATTTGTAATAAGTGGCACCAGTCTATTCCAGAAGAGGCTTCTCCCAGAAGCAAATCTGTACCTCAATATAATCCACTGGAACCTTTGCTGAAGTACTCGTTATACACAAAGATTCTGTGAAGGTCAGGGACCTGGACTGGGAGGCCCTAATTACATAATTCTCAACTTGAATCTGCCCAAAAAACTTGAGGCCAGATTTCTCCACAAAATACAGCTTTTAAACCACATGAACTATAGGAACTTATGAAGACCTATGATTCTAAATGGCCATGCATGCAAAGACCCAGCTAGGAAAGTGAGTTTGTCAGATGGAATCCAGGGGAGAATTTCCTTTCCTCCAAAGAAAAGTGAAAATTGATGGGAACTTCCTCTTCCTTCCCTACCCGTCTTTCCCTTGCTACACCCCAGTTTTCTAAGTTATATTTTGGACATTCCCCATTCTAGGGGCCCTGATGGCATAGAGAGACAACCTCCCACTAAAGAAAATGAGAATGTCAGATACTTATTTTCCAGCCTCCCTTGCAGCTATGCACAGGCATTTGGATTTGCACTGGACTTTGACTCAGGAACTAGTGACTTCAAATAGCAAAGACTGCTGGATCTGTTCTGCAGAGTAGCATTAGCTGCACTAACCACATTCAATTTCCAGATGCATCAGTGATGGTGGTTCTAGTGTCAGGGATCAGCATCCAGACTTAGGGTGCGGTGCCCACTGTCTCCGCAGCTCACTGTCACAGTCCATGCAATGGAGGAATTGGTGTCTTCACGGAGTTGTTCTGAAGTATAATTCTAGAAGTTGTTTCTGGCTATGTAGCCT
This sequence comes from Smutsia gigantea, assembly GCA_032199065.1. Lineage (NCBI taxonomy): Eukaryota > Metazoa > Chordata > Mammalia > Pholidota > Manidae > Smutsia > Smutsia gigantea. The sequence continues at coordinate 117,843 of JAVSCE010000763.1, read as the reverse complement.
CTAAACCTGAGTCTCCAGTCCTCCTGGAGGGCTTGTGAACCACCCAGTATCCTTTAATGGATTCATTTTCTGTTTACATTAATCAGAGTTTGCTTCTGTTGCTCGCAACCAAAAATCCTGACAAATACATCTATCATATATTTTTTTTTATTAAGGTATCACTGATAACACTCTTATGAAGGTTTCACATGAAAAACATTGTGGTTACTATATTCCCTGTATTATCAAGTCCCCCCAACACCCCACTGAAGTCACTGTCCATCAGTGTAGTAAGATGCCAGAGAGTCACTGCTTGTCTTCTCTGTGTACACTGTCTTCCCTGTGACCCCCACACACACCATGTGTACCAATCATATTACCCCTCAATCCCCTTCCTCCCTCCCCACCCACCCTCCCCTACCCCTCCCCTTTGGTAACTGCTAGTCCCTTCTGGAAGTCTGTGAGTCTGCTGCTGTTTTTGTTCCTTCAGTTTTGCTTCACTGTTATACTCCACAAATGAGGGAAATCATTTGGCACTTGTCTTTCTCCGCCTGGCTTATTTCACTGAGCATAATACTCTGGCTCCGTCCATGTTGTTGCAAATGGTAGGATTTGTTTTCTTATGGCTGAATAATATTCCATTGTGTGTATATATCATATCTCCTTTATCCATTCATCTACGATGGACACCTAGGTTGCTTCCATATCTTATCTATTGTAAATAGTGCATCCATTATATTTTTAAAACATGCACTTGGTTAAAAAAGAAGAAGTAAAAAATATATATATTTAAGACAGGAAAAAAAAAACTCCTTCCCTTTCTTGACCTCTTGTTTTCCCAATTCCCTTCTCTAGAGGGAGGGATTGTTAGTTTCTTATGTGTTCCAGATCCAGCGATGTCCTGTATGTATGTCAGCATATCTATGTATTCTAAGAAATAACCATTTTTAAAACCACCATGCACATTCCATACGGTTCCATATCTTGTTTTTAATTTAGTACATGTTGGAGATAATTCCACAAATATAAAGATGCCTCATTCTTTTTAATGGCTACTTAGTATGCCATTGAGTGAATATACTGTAATCTGTGTAGCCACTCTTCTGCTGTGAATGGATGGGTTGCTTACAATTTTTACAACTACAAATAAAGTTATAATGAATATACTTGTAAGTGTGTCTTAAATATGTCTTAATGCCCAGTACAAGTATATCCATAGGATAAATTCTGGCAGTGAAGTTGCTGGGTCAAAGGGTATGACTTTTAAGTTTTGACAAATAGTACCAAACTGTACTACAAAGAGGCTACACCAATTCTTAATCCTACTAAAAATGTCTTGGACTCCCTGTTATATAATAATATAATCTGATAATATATATTCTAATATTGCCATTCTGGTAGGTAAAAAATGATTTCTTTTTGTTTAAACATTCATTCTTAAACCATGAGTCAGGTTGAGCATTTTTCATATATTTAAAAGCCATTTGTATTTATTTACCTATGTATTCTATTCCCATCTTTTGTCTACTGTTTTCTACTGGATTTTTATGTTTTTTATTATTTTGTACAAACTCCAAATTTTAAGGACACTAGACCTTTTTCAAATTTGTTGCAAATATTTTTTCCCAATTTGTTTTTTGCTTTCTGACTTTATTTAATTTTAATTTTTTTTTTTTTTGCCTTGCAGAAATATTTAATTTTCATGGAGTCAAATGTGTCCATATTTTTAATTATGGTCTCTGAATTTGCTTAGAATGGCTTTTGGTTGGGAAGCTTTTCATGGTCTCAACACTAATGCTGCTAATTTAGAAAAACTATTTGAGACTTCTGGCTAAAGACAGCAGGTTAAACTCATGCACTGTGATCCACTCCCTCCTAGAATTCAACCAGGAGTTAATGTTTGATGAAGTAATATATTCACATGGTTCTAAAACCAAAAAAAAAAAAAAAAAAAAAGTGAGAAGGCACAGAGTGAAACATTTTCCTCATCCATGTCTCCCACTGGCCCAGGTCCCACCTTCTTCCTGTCCATAAGTAAGCACTGTTACTAGCTGCTTAGTTCCAGAGTCTCTTTATGCCTAATAAGCAAATAAGAACTTAAGTAACTGGATTTTTTTAAAGGATAAACCTACAGGGACAAAAAGAATGTGAAAAGGACAACAGCAGGATAATTTAAAACCTGGAACATAGATGAATGAGTGGTCACTGGATCAAGACTCCTGAGAAAGCTGAATCCAAGCCAGCAGATGAGAAAGTTAATGCAACTTGCTTTACATTTCAGAATCTCCATGAGCTCGGCAATTTGTGGCGACGTGTACTTTTGTGAGTACTTTGGGAGTAAAGCTGTGGCTAAAAACGAAAGGTTAGTTGAAAGTCAGTTCAAGAAGCCCAATGAGCCAAAAAATGGAGATTTTTCTTCTGGTGAGAGAGTAAGACAGAGGGAGGACTGGGCACAACTGTGTAAAAGGACAGCATATGGGAAATAAAGGAGATCACCTAGAGACATCCTTCCTGCCTTTGTCCCATCCATAGATTCCATGTCAATAGACCCCTAACATCCAGCCAGGAGATTAGGTTCTAACCCAGGTTCTCTGGGAACCTGACACACTGGAAAGAGATGCCCTCAAGATCATTTAGAAATAGCAGCATCTCTGAGAGAAAAAGAAAGAAAATTATTAATATCTTTAGAGAGATAAGAGGGGATAGTGCATACAGAAAATGAAAACAATGCTATTTTTAAAGGAACATTTAGAGAATAAAAAAGATTTTAGAAATTTAAATATGATTGCAGAAATTTTAAAAAGCTCAGCAGAAGATTTGGAAAGTAGAAAGTAGAGCAAAAACATAAGCAATGGAAAATAGAAGATGTAAGAGCAAAATTAGTTTATTTGGGAGATGATCCAGGAAATACCTGCGCCAGGTCAGTGGGGGAAGTGAAACAAGGAAACCGATATACCCAGCAATTACTGTGAACAACTGGAACTTGATTCCTTTGGGAACTCTGGGAGACCACTGCAGGAGTCATACCTCAAAGTTATCCCCTCTCAGGTCTGAGGAAGCTGAGGTATTTATCTACCAAGTCTTGTCAATCACTGGTTAAGGGCTACGCCCAAGAAGAGGGGGTTAATTCCCCAACATTTCATTAACAAACCTTCAGTGTCCAGAAAAAGCCCTGAGGCAAAGACACTTTTAAGTGTAGGTAATGAGAATGCATGGATGTGGAAGGTGTCAAGAGAATATGGGCAGGACCCTGATGGCATCTGTTGTATCTTCCTTGCTTGCTTTCTTAGGAAACTACTGGAGGATGTGCTCCCCCAGAACAATGGAGTGAATGTAGCAAAGGGAAGAGGTGGAATCCAGAACTAGAATATTCAACACCGGAGGTGAAGGGAATCCCCAGGCTGGAGTGAAGGGAGATCAGAAGTTGAGAGTCGTACGGTAGGCTGAGAGATCAGTCAGCCCAGATAGGAGTGAGTCAGAAAGCTCTGGAAAACCTTTCAAGATTAAATTTAATGAGTACCATATTTGTCTGAACATGTTGAGAGGATTCTTAACATATGCATAGGAAATTTAGGCAAATGAAAAATGAGATAATTATTAACTCTAAAGAAAGCAAAATGTTTTTCAGGGAAGTGATCATAATTTCTTATACAACACAGGTGTGAATAGTATTTACTTGGTCAAAAATAATGTAAACACTAAAAAATAATGTAAACACTCTAGAGTATCTATCTAATAATGATATAGGTATATATATCCATGAAATACACATGTCTGTGGAATAGCAAGGGGTAAAGCTAAATTCCCATTTTCCACAGTGGAAAGTCAATAGATAAAATCAGGAAGTAACTGTTTAGAGATATGATGATTCCAAAATAAATAAATAAATAATGGGTTAACAAAGCACTGAAGTGATTTCCTCTGAAGTGTGAGAGAAGGGAGTGAGGCGAGCAGCGGAGGGCTGTTTAGTAATGGACAATGATTTCTTTTTTTTTGAGACTATGCATATTTAATTTTGATATAAATAACTAAATAAAAATCAGTAATTTATCTTTTTTCTTCTACTGTATGAAAAAGGGAAAAGGTGAGATGGAGAACGTGCATCACTCCTAGCCAGTAAGGAGGCTGGGAAGGTAAAGTGGGACCTTCTGGTTCCTCAAGTCAGTCAACCCAGCAGGGCTACTGTCTTTCCATCTCCTTTTGAGGCAGGAAAAAAAATTATGAGCAGCTGGGAAGTTAAGAACTAGGAATCTTTAGAAGAGTTGTTGATGCTAAACTGATTTGAAATGTGGGGCTGTCCTAAGAGGGTTTTGATCTAAGGAAATGATCCAAGGTAAGTGCAAAGAAAAGATTCTACCAGACATGAAAATAAAACCAGGATTATGTTAAGGGTGCTATTAATAATAAATTGTATCTGGATATGAGTTTCTTACAATTTTACTTCAAGTGCCCATTGCCTTAAAATCCAGAATTTAAAAATACGGCTTTTTGATTTATAATTTTAATTTTTTAAAAAGTGGAGCTGCTTTGCCCGGGGTTTTGACTAGCCATACCTGTGACTGAAATCACATTGTTGAGGTCTGTGGCCCTACCAGGACAGCAGTCTGCCACTAAAATGTGCGTGGGAATGAGGCCCCCTGTGAGCAGACTCAGTCCTCCTTTCTCTTCCCGTCTTCAATCTCTACCACTGGCTCCTTCTCCTCAGACAAGAAAATGCTCAGAAATTTCCCCACTTAAAATAAAAATAAACAGAAAAATTCTCCCATTAGCTGTGATCTCAACTTTCTGTTTTCCTCCATCACAATGCTCCTAACGCATGTATGCTGACTTCCCCCTCCTCTTTCCCTTCCTCTCCACGTGCTACTTTTCAGCCCAGGCAGCCTAGCTCTCCCTCTGACCTGCACGGAGCCTGCTCCCTCAGGGCTTCCCACGGGCTTCTTTCTTGCTGAACCCCTCGGTCCTCTTCAGTCCTCATCCTTCTCTCTGAATCCTTCCCCATCCCTTTGTTCTGTGTCTCTCTTCTTTCCTGCTCTTCCTACTTCTCTTATTCTCTCTTTGACTGCCCTCTGCCCTCTCTGCCTCTAAAGAATAGGTATCCACAGAGATCCCCTGACTCCCTACAAGATCTGGAATCTGCCTGTCTCCAGCCTCCTGTGTGCCCTGTCCCCCTTGCTCATAACACTCCCTTTGCACTGATGTTTATCTCAGTTCCTCTAATGCACACAGCTCTTCTTGCCTGAGGGCCTGTTCCCTCTACCTGGGACACGCTTCCCCACCCCACACCCCACCCCTCCAGCTGGCTGTTTCCAACTCAGCCTTTGGAGGGCTCCGGCTTACTATCACTTCCTCGCAGTGCCCTCCCTAAGTGCCTCCTCTCCCACCCCCACCAAATTAAATCAGTTTCCCCACTGTTCTATCTTAGACACCTCCTTTTTTTTTTTTCAGATTATTCATATGGTTTAAAATTACAGACTTTAGTTGTATGTTTCTATACTTAAACATCTACCTTTCTCTCCAGAGTGTAAGTTCCATGAGGACAGGAGCCACATTAGTTTTGTTTACCATTGTAAACATAGCCTCAACACAGTCCCTGGAACAGGAGATAATAAATAACTATTGAATGAATGAATGAATTACTTCCTTGATGCCAGGCACTGCACTGAGCGCTTTACATATATCACCCCATTTTTATTCTCACAACAACCCTATGAATAGGTACAGTTATAAGGTCCATTTTCATATGAGGAAACTGAAACTTAGAGAGACTGAGTAATAATGCCCAAGATCTTACAGAAAAGTGAGTGTCAGAACTAGAATTGGAAAGTACATTTCTTTGACGCTATGTAGGAGTTTTGAATGATCATATCATAGTGCTTCCTAGTTGGCAAATCTGCATGCACCTTCCCAACCTTCCCACACCCTATTCCCTCTTGCCTGTTTGTATGGTTTCTCTTGCATCCTCTGGATCTTCTCCAAGCTGGATAATGGTCCAGGGTGGAGGAATTGCTCATGGAGGAGACTGGGCGGTCCTGGCAGCTTTGCTTTTTTCTAACTCATGTTTCTGAGAAGCCCTCAGAAAAGCTGATGGTGAGCAAACCATTGATGATGGTCAATGTTGCGATAGCGATCCTGCCCTTTCTATGCACTCTTCTCATTGCCTGCTGTCTCCCCATAGCTTTGGGTTGCTCCCCATTGTGGTGCCCCACGCAGGCCTTCTCTCCCTTCCACGCTCACCTCAGGGAGTTCTGGTCTTTTTCCCTGACATAAATGTGCCTGTCCTGGAAAATGTTCATAATAGAATGGTAAGTGAAAAACATTTTAAAAGCAAGGCAAACTATTGTATAAATAGTTGCTGTGGGTTGAATTGTGTCCCCACACTCCCAGTTCATATGTCGAAGTCCTAAATCCACAGTACCTCAGAATGTTTCCTTATTTGGAAATAGGGTCATCGTGAATGTAATTATTCAAGTCACAATGAGGTCATACTGGAGTAGGGTGGGTCCTTAAGCCAGTATGACTATTGTCCTTATAAAATGCCATGTGGAGAGCCAGACGTGCACACAGAGAGAGCACCCTGTGAAGATGAAGGCAGAGACTGGAGTGATTCAGCAAAAACCAAGGAACAGCAAATAGCCAGAAAACCACCAGAAACCAGGGGAAAGGCCTGGAACAGATTCTCCCCCACAGCCCTCAGAGGGGATGGACCCTACCAGCACCTTCGCCTTAGACTTCTAGCCTCCAGAACCATGAGACAATACATTTCTGTGTTTAAGCCACTCACATTGTGGTACATTGTTGTGTTAGCCCCAGCAAACTAACAGAAATAGTATAATCACAATTCTGTAAAATAAAACAAACCCATGTATGTTATAGATTAACTTTTCTCTCTCACACACACACACAAAACTAAAAAGGAATACGTAAAAAAGTAAACAGTGGTCTCCGGGAAAGGTGGATGATGGGTAATTTTGCTTAGTACTTTTCTCTGCACCTTTGGGCATTTTCTTACATCTCTATAATATTATAGATTATTGCACAGACAAATCCCTAGGCTCCAGTTTCTTCTCCTGTAATTTGAAAATAGTCATACCAATATTCCAGCAGTGCTGTAAGGATTAAAGCCACAGACACAAAGTAGGTCAGCTGGTGTGCCCAGAGTAGGAAGAAGCTCCAATGGTGGAAAGCAGGGCGTAATAGCCTGTGTTCTACTATTCCTCATTAGGGGATTGCCCAGCTCTTAAAAGAAAGCTTTGCAATGGCTGCCAAGCAGGGCATGTGGGTGCTGCTTGGCACCGGCCTCTGTGTGTAAGGGTGGATGTGGAAAGAGCGATGGCACAAGGGAGCTGACAGGACACCATGGGCCTGAGAGGATCAGCAAAAAATAGCAAGGGAGATTGGAAGGTTGTTTGGAGGAAGGGGGACCAAGGTAAAGTAGAAAACATAGCAAGGAAGCCAAACTATTCCTTCCAAGGGGAAGAATGCCCTGCCTCCTCGTTTATTCCTTGAAAACACTTGGGGGGTGGAGTAGGCAATGTAATTTACTTATTATAACTCTTCCCCAGCCCATGGGAAGAAGTTCTTTCTCAAGGAGGGGTTGCCCCCAAACATCCTTCTTTCAGGCTGTATTTGTGATAAGATGTTCTTTTCTGGAGACTGTTAGGTAGAAGCTACCAAAACATTTAGCCTTGCTTCTGACTTATCTCAACAGGGCCAGTGAATTGTCTTGAATCTTGAATTTAGCCATTTGTGGTTTCAAATTAATCTTCAGCCTCCAAAAAATTGGGGCTGTTTTGCATTTTCATACTCAGCTATGTCTTCTCTACCTTGATCCTATATCCCACCAAGTTAGGGAAAAACTGAGTCCCCATAAACAGTATTCACAATCCGTTCCTTTATGGAAGGTCACTGATGGCCTTTGCTGACACCTACATGTCCCCTTTCACTTTATGTCTGCAAGTTGTGTAGCAACATAGGAGAACATTTATAATGGAATATTAAATAGTGAAAAGAACAAAAAATTGCATGTAAAATTTGATTCTGTCTATTGTAAAAACAAAATAATACATGCACACATATGAGGAAAATAAGCCTGGAAGAAAATCCAAATAATTACTAACAGTTTTGATAGAGTACTAGTATTGTGGGGATTTTTCTTATTCTCTATTTCCCTAAAATTTTTAATGTAGTGGGAAAATACTTTTACAATTAAGAAAGAGACTTTCTAAGATAAGGTAAGAGGCAAAATGAGTAACAAAGTTTGATAAAATAAATAAACAGGGAAGCTAGTCATAGATAAGGTTTTCTGGAAGTAAATACACATGGCTTTCAGCTCAGTGTGTGTGAACTGATGGAAAAATATGACCACAGCACTCTTATGGAAGACATCTAACATGTCACCCTTGTCTTCTCTGAGAATGACCAAAAGGAAGAACAACACAAGACTTCAAACCTGCTGGACATTTGAGAGGAGCTGGGGTGCGTGCAGTCCAGGCACATAGAGGTTTGGGGGCAGTAAGGACTATATAGACATGAATAAATTTGGGGGCTTCCAAGAAGTGCTTCAAGCATGACATGGTGTGGCTCTGATACTGTTTATTTTTAGAAGTGCTGTTGAGAGGAGTACCTTTCATCTCTCACTAAATTAGCTCTGCTCCTTGGAACCATGGACGTCTTTCTGCTGTAGCAGCAATAGGATCGAAGCACGTGTTCAGAAAGAGAAGTGAAGAACACCAGATGCGAGCAAAACCACAAGGGGAATTTCAGACAGGCAGCATGCACCAGATTGCCCGATGTGGAATATGCAGGCAGATCCTCTAAGGAGCAAGCTGGAGAGACAGAGGTTATTGATTCTGATTTAAGCCAAATGCCGCTAACTTGACCTGTAGCCTTGCTCGAGCCACTGACTTCCTCCAAACCACTTTTACCATCTGTAAAATCAGGAAGTGACTCTTTTCCTCTCAGGAATAGCTCATGGAAGCCATGCTAAAAACTAGAGGTGAGAATAAGGCATGATCTTGAAGACTGATGGTAAATTGTATTTTAGTATATAAATACCACAAGATATACACACTTACAGTGTGTGGATACAAATATTTCATGGGAAAGATGTGTGGAAGAACATGGAATTAAAGACTGTGTCACATATCGACAATGGAAGGGAGTATGACAGGATAAATATATATATGTGTGTATAGATACATATATATATTCCTCTTACCCATAGCTCTTTAGGTCTCCTGATGTAGACTAAAGCATACTACATAGCAGATAATTAGTGCTAAATAGATGTTAATATAGAATAAGGCTTATGCTTCAAATTCCAGCTTTCCTTATTATTTAGGTTTATGTAGCCTAAGGTAATTTACTCCATAGTTTTATTCCTTGGTTTTCTTATCTGTAAAGTGGAGATGATACTAATATTGACGTCAGAGGCTTTTTGTGAAGATTAAATAGAATAATACATCTAAAGAGATTAGAAGAGTGCTAGGTGGAAAATGTTTTTATTATTATCTTCTAAAACCTTCCATATGGACTTTACAGCTCTCTGCATTTCTTTGTTTCGTCTCAATTTTCTCATATAAATGTTTCCCACAGTCTTGCTCCAGTTGAGAATATTTCCTGTCTTATTCATCTACGTAGTTCACTGCTCCCTTCAGACTTTAAACCACCCTTACTCACCCCCACCAAAGCCATTACTTTACTTCTATTCGTGCCATCTTTGAGTCAGTCTCTAACTTGACCCCACAACCGGAAATCAATGATGCATCACTATGTCCTCTGTTCTCCCACTCCTCTTATACAACAAAATTCCTGCCTAGCCAGAGGAGGGGTCCCACTAAAGAGTAAAAAGGCTGTTTTTCTCCTCTTTAGTAGAAGTTGTTAGTCATGGCAGTAGAACAGGAATCACCTAGGAATCACTAGCATGGTCATCTTTAGGAGGCGAAGGCAAGGAGCAGAGTCATGGGTATAATGAGCCCCCACCCAGCAACCCTTTGGGGAGAAGTTGTCACTGGACAGGAAAGAGGGATGGAGTGCTGGGGCCAGGAGGGCAGATTCTGGAATTCATCCTACAGCTCAAGTACCCAGGAAGGAGCTGTATATGAGAATAGGAAAAAAGAAAACATTGCCTGATCAGTGAGACGTAGGATATTTTGGACTATCAGGAGATGATGGGGGCAAAACTGAGTGAATGTTGGGGGGAGCACTCCAGTGCTGGTCAGAGTGAATGTTGGTCTAGCACTCCACGCATGCTAAAGGGCCAGTGTGAATGGGCTTTACTTTGGCATATTGTGGAGCAGGAGAGCATGGACTCAGACACCACACACTTCCCTGGCCAGCTTCTACTGCAGTTTCGCCAGCACTAGCATCATGCCTTTCCTGAGCATCCTTGTCTTCCACCATCACCAAGCTGGCTTATGTGATCAGTGTTGTCAGCCTCATCATTATCACCTCAAATAACTTAGCCTTTTTTTTTCATCCCTTCACCATATTGTCTTCTAGGTTGCTTTTACTACATGATCATAGGATTCCCTAAAGACGACGATTCAATTCCATAGAAATGTTTGAGCCCCTATTATACAAGCTAGATCCTAGGGAACACAAAAGTGAGTAAATCATGGTCACTGCTCTCAAGGAGATGTTATCCCATGATTTAGGTAGATTTAGTTTCTTAACTGACATTTGATCCAGTAATGGCCAAGGTTTCCTAATTATCTTCCTTATTGGCCTGCCTTGTCCTGTTCATTTATTTAACACATTTATTGAGCACCTGCTATGTGCTAGACATTGGGCTGGCCTCAGGATGCAACAACAAATAAACACCATCCTTATCTTTAGAGACTGAACTACAATACGAAGGAGCTAGGTTCTGTGATACACCTGGTTGACTACCAAATAAATAGGTAACACTTCATATTCCTGTGTCTCCTCCCACAGAGTGGGGTGCACTCCACTCCACTTCCCTCTTCCAGCCATTACACAGTGTTGAGACAAGTTAAGTTCTTACTTGAGACCAGCTTCAGAGTTGCCTGAGAGTAGGAGGAGCAGGCCAGGTCTCTGTCACAGTGGCGAACCGCTGGTGACTCCACACCCTGGGCTCATCACCAGTATTCTCATCTGGCCCCTTCTCAGGAAACAAGCACCCTTCATACTGCTCCCTGATTCTGTAGGAGACTCTTTTAAATATATAAATGTGACATATCTTTGGTTTGTTAATGAATAGTCTTCCTTCATTGAAGATAAAGTCGATTACATAAATACTGAGCTTCCAAGGAAGGACGAGGGAAGGCCTTCCAAGGAAACATTTTTCTTACTGGAAGACGCATCTAAAATTAGGGCGAGTATCAAATTGATGGCCATAAAACTACTTCTTACAATACTTGGGTGTACAGCTGACATAATAGCTGGCCAAATACGGGATGTAGTAAATCTCCTCAGGACCTCTGCCTACTCAGAATAAGACCCCTAGGCAGAGAGGAATGACTCACTGTAACAAACTCAGCCAACTATTGATTAACTGTGCTCACAGAGCAGCAATTAGAATAGGAAGGAGCATTATAGATCGGGCTGGATATTAGTACAAGAATAAAGTTTGGAATCAGATGGTCCTGGGTTCAAATTTCAGCTCAAAATCCTTTTTGCCACCTGGGCCTGGGGCAATTTACTTAGCTTCTCTGCCCTTTTTTATTTTCTCATTTTCATAATACTGATAAAAATTCCTATCTAGTAGGGTTTAGGGTTTTTTTTTAAGGACTAAATGAAGTGACATAACTGAAAGCACTTGGCATATGGTAGGCATTCCCTAAATGCTCCTTTCTTCATTTTGTTACAGATAAGGAATCAAAGACTGGAAAACTCATCTAACTTGCCGGAGGGCCTACGATTAACCAATGTCATACTTGGACTAAAGCCCCTGGGCCTCCTCATCCAGCTGTCTTTCCAATGTTTCCATAAAGGGAGTTGAGCAAAGCTTTCAAGGATGGCATACAAAGACAGGAGAAGGCTGATGTGGGGTGAGAGGTGTAACAAGCAGATTGACTTTCCTGAGTTTGTATTACACGAGCAACACCCACTAAGGGTGGAGGGAAGCAGCAGAGCGTAGCCAATGTGGGATTAAAGATTGTGTCACATCAATCCACAAAGTAAATAATCTACAGTTCCACACTGAGGGGGTGTGACAGCATGTCTTTTTTTCCTTTCACACATAGCCCTTTGGGTCTTGTCAGGCCACCCCAAATCTAGATGAATTTTCTAGAAGATCCTATATAAACCTTTTCTTCAGAGTTCTGAGCTTGCTAATGTGTGGATTTGGCAGAGAAGTGCAAAGTAAAGAGATTATGCATGAAAAATCACTTGTCACCTGAAAATTCTTTCACTGTGGGATTGGTGCTCCACGTGGCTGAGCAGAAAGCGCCCTGGGCCATAGACAGGATGCCTGACTGCTTCCCCTGCTACTGCCACTAATTAACTGGGGGATCCCAGAAGAGGAAGTTAACTTCCCTGGGCATCTGTGTCGTCACCTGTAAAATACCATCAAGTAGTCATTTGCTAAATATTGAATGTAAAATTCTCACCACATTTTGTTTTCCTCTATGCTTACAAGAATTCCAGGAGTTAGATACTACTCTTTCCATTTTAGAGATTAAGAAACAGAGGTATAGAGATACTGTGATTTGCCCAATATCATTCAGCTAGTAAGTGGCAGAATCTGATAGAACCTGGATGTGAATCCAAAATGTGCTCTAAACCTCCAAGGAGAATACCTATATTGTGAGGGGAGAAATGGATATTAAAGCTCAAAGCAGTTGAAAGGAGTTTAAACCAATAGTTATTACAATCATTACAGGGGGTATAATCCCTAGGAGGCGCCTGTAGTCATTTTCAGCTCATTGACTTTCTTATTCATTGCTTCTCATCTGGCCTGTGAGCATCAAACCACAGTCATCCTCTTTCCCCTAGTTGTCTTGGGTGTCAGTTCTCCTCCCACTCTGGCTGCTTTCAGGGGCAGCCAGCACCACTTCTTGCCCAATGCAAGAGCGAAAGGTTAGGAAGCCGCTTCCACACACTCATAAACATGCACACAAATACCCACATGCAAATACACATGCACAGGAACACACATACGTATTCATATTAGTTTGTTACATGCATCCATGGTTTCAGAAATTGACAACTTAAGAATCTGTCATTATTATGACAGTGTATGTGTTATAGATAAGTAATTTCACAGCGTTTGGGATTTGGAGTGAAACATAAGCTGTGATAAAGTCATAGCAAGTGGAGAGGCATGTACTAAGAATACCAAGAGACTTAGACCTTCTGGCTTCAGCCCCAAACTTGAACTGTGCTAAAAGCTTATGAGTTCTCCCAGCTCACTGAACCTCCTGGTAGACCTTTACCCTTGGTGGACAGTAACTTTGCCACAATCTCAGTCTCTTCATGAACTGATTCTGAGCTTTCACTCTGTTACCTGCACATGTATTCCAGGCAGTGGTGATCAGACTGTAAACCTGGGAGGTCCAGGGTCACATCTGTGGAATTCTCCCTGCAGTGGTTTGGCTCTATGTGCTGTTAGCTCTTTCATGATGACAATATTTTTATTCTTGCTACTGCTTTTTGTTTGGTTTGCCCGGGAGACAGACACAAAAGATTTTGAGCCTCATTTAATTATGTATAACCCAGCATTGTGGCATTTAACAAATTTATTCATCACCTACGCACCTGTTGAACACCACGGTAATATTATTTCATTTTTTCATTAACCTTTACTGGTTACAAAGCACATGAATGATTAGTGTCACATTCAGATGTCCCAAAAAATCCTTTGAGCAGGGCAGAAAGGCATAAAAATATTACCTACCTCATGATGTTTGTGAGGATTAAGTGCAATAAACTACAGAAAGCACTTTGCATCAGGGGCTGGAACACAGTAAACATTATTAGCACATCACTAGCTTATATTTCTTATGAGGAGCCACAGCTCAGAGAAGCTAAGTTACTTGATTTCGTTGGACAGTTAAGCGACAGAATTCATTTAAGAATGTTAAGTCTCCAGACTCCATGCCCATGTTAGACATTATCAGTTGAGACTGCAGTCGTGGAAGGAAAAAAGCATAGCCTCAAGGGAAGAGCATACAGGACAGGTTTTATGGTGGGTGAGTAGGCAGAAGTGTTTAGGGACGGAGCTCTGCCCAAGGCAGAGGGCGAGGCCCAGGCTGTGTACCACAAAGGGGCTGTACTGTTCATTTTTGGTTCCGCAAATGGTCTGTCTTCCCTCAGTGCCTTCACATGTACTGTTCTCCTCCCCTCTCATCTTTCTCCCTCTCCCCAACCCTTCACCTGAATAACACACATGCTTCCAGGCTGAACCCAAATATTTCCTCAAGGAGGCTTTCTGCAGTCTGCTCTGGGTCTGCACTTTCTGGTCTAAGCACCCACAGGACACAGAACATCTTCTGAGACTCCTCGTCTACTATCTGCCTTCCCAGCTAGAACGTAAGCAACAGTAAATCATCAACTTTATCTCACTTGCTGGCTGATGTAACCTCAGCACCTTCATGGTGTCTGGCACATTTGTCCAATACAGAGCAGGTGCAGGCCAATATATAGATGAAGACAAGAAAACTAAGAAAAAAAGTGGGAAGATACGAACATGAGCTTAAAATGCTTTTTACCATTTGCCACAGAATCACTCAGAGTGGTGCTTTTGGGGGAAGCAAGGAAATGCAGAGCAGGCAAAGGAAGGGAATTGAGAAGAAAGACTCCAACATGAGGGAAAGACATCACACAAGGAGAGGCAAATCAATGTCACGAGCAGGGAACACGGGTGTTCATCCTGAAGAGCCTGTAGCTGAGCCAGTCTTCCGCAGACAAATGAAACGGGGCTGAGGAGGAGCCATTTCTCCCAAACGGCCCCTTGTTTGCTGCCTTTTACTAGAAACAGACTGCGAATCCTGGCTCTCCACAGATGACTGACCAGGGAGCAGTAAACCTGCTGAGGGGAAGAGGGAGGGAAGGAGAGTTCCACCAGGCTGATGGGTTTCTGGCTGTGCCGCGTGGACAGCAGAGGGTGGAGGTGGTGGGACTTTCAGCAGGAAGTGTCCACCTCTTGGGGAGTCAGAATCGTGCGGGGAGGTAGAGCAGCGCCGGCGCCCCAAAGCCCTGGCTTCTTTTGCACTGCACTCTCGGCAGCGGTGCACGAACGAGCTCTGGAGCCCCTGGCCTGGGCCGCGGAGGGAGGATGCGAGGCTGAGCCTCTGCATGGGCCATTTTGTTTACGTTCCCAACTGTCCCTGGGAAGCCCTGAGTTCCCACACTCATTGAGGCAGGAAGGTCGCCACGGACACCTCATCTGTTTGGGTCGCTGACTCACTACAGATAAGCAGCAGCTGCTTTACCCATGTTGGGGTCACCTCCCAGATTGCCCCCGTGGACCCAGGCGGGAAAGCTCCATGTCTGCCGCTGCACGCACGGGGCCTCTGGGCCTTCTGCGGCCCAGTGGCTTGCGAGCAAACCTCGCTTTGGCGGGGCTGCTGGACACGCAGGAAAGGCGAGGTCTGAGGCGCACCTGCCCAACAGCACAAATGTGCGGAGAGCGTTACCTTTCCAGCCCTGCATGTGTCTAGCTCCGTATAGTTTTACCGCGCTCTGCTGCATGCTTTTTCTCACATCACTCTGACCACCACCCGTGAAGAACGCACAGCAGGTGTTTTTGTGTCCATTTTGCAGATGAGTAAACAGCCTCAGGATGTTCGAGAGACTTGCACAAGTTCTCACAGTTAGTCAGTGGTGAAAACCATTTTTCCACCACTTTTTCAGGTCTTCCCATTACTCCATGTAAACATGGTAAGCCAAATGGACAAGTTCCAGTTTTTATCCCTGGAAGAGGACTCTGCCTCCCAGGTTTAACCTGTTTTTCACCCAACCCTCGGGTAGTGAGAAACATTTCACTCTTGGAGTTTGAACTGTGATTCCTTTTCTCATCAGCCAAGCAATTTAGCAGCTGCGTGGTTTTTTACTTAATTTCCTGGAATATTCACTTCCACATGCGTAAAATGGAGATAATGTCGCCGAAGTTGAAGGGTTATTGTAATGTTTAAGAATAACAGTAAACATCTGCTGTTTTCCATACCAAGCTCAGTTGTAAGCACCTTGTGTGTATTGACTTACTGAATTCTTAACAACCCTGTGTTACTTCATATGCTATGTTACTTCATTTTGCAGGTGAGGAAACAATGGTGGGGAGGTAGAGAAACTTACACCAGCCCACAGAGCAAACAAATAGCAGAGCCAGCATTCTAACCCAGGCTTTCTTTTTCTTTTTAGCTTGTTTTAGCTCTTTTTTTTTTAATTGAAGTAGTTGATGGACAATATTATATTGGTTTCAAGTACACAACATAATGATTCAACAGTTTTCTACATTTATTAAATGCTCACCCCAACTAGTGTAGTTACTGTCAATAGAAAGATGTTACAGAACTGTTGACTGTATTCTCTATGCTGCACTTTCATCTCCATGATTAATTCACATTGCGGTTAAGATTTTGTGCCTCTCTATCCCTTTCACCTATTTCATCCTCCCACCCCAACCCCTTCCCCATGGTAACCACCAGCCAGTCAGTCTCTCCTCTGTGTCTATGAGTCTATTTCTGTCTTATTCATTTGTTTTGTTTTGTCTTAGATTCCACATATAAGTGAAATCATATGGTGTGTGTCTTTCCCTGAAGCAACCCAGGCTTTCTGACAATAGAACCAAGCGCTTAATCTCCATGCTATATTGACTATGCAAATTATGTTTGCTGTCTACAATAGGTACTCAATCAATAGCTATTACTAGCAATCGGGGCAAAGTTGGCTTGATTTATAAGCAAAGGTAACTAATTAGATAAACCAAAAGGCCTGTGCACTCAGAAAGATCTTGAGTATGCCATAGTTTCTAACTTCCTACCACTACAGTCATTCCTTTAGAGTAGGAAGACACCTCAGGGGACATTTGACAATGTCTGGAGATGCTTTTGTTTGTCATAACAGAGGGAGTGCTACTGGCATCTAAAGGGTAAGGCCGGGGATGCTGCTTGACACCCACAGTGCACAGGACAGCCCTGCAACAGAGAATTGTATGGCCCGAGACATCAGTGTGCTGAGGCTTAGAGATCACTTTACCATCGAGTACCGAGGTATTTCATATTAAGGCAAGACCACTTCAGTCTTGAGAAGCCCTGTTAATCCATTCATTTGTCACACAGAATGGCAAAGGGAAGCTCTGTGTAACATCTGTTGACGTTAGCACAGTTCAGTATGTGTGATCATTTGTTATTACCTGTTGTTATTGCTCCTATTACTGTTGCCAAGCAAAGGAGATGTGCCCTGGAAATGGTCAGGCTGACTTGGGTCTTGAGGTAGAGTTGGAAAACTGAAGCTGTTTTCCTGTCACATTTTGTTACCGAGCCCCAAACTGCTTGGCAACACATCTAACTTTCTGACTTTGTCAGCGACCGCTGTGCCTCACGTTATGACTCATTGATTTCCATAAGCTACAAAAGCTCTGTGAACAATCCTGAAAGGAGTTGTATCAGTCAGTTTAGGCTAGGTTATGATGTAGTAACAAATGATCCCAATATCCTAATGAGAAAAATTTATTTCTTATTCATATTTCATGTGTGTCATGAATTGATTGCTGCCCTGTTTCATCCTTCTCGCTTGGGATTCAGGCTGAAGGTGCAGGACTCATTCGGACATGGTGTCCTAGCAGAAGAAAAGAGCAATGGTAGGACCACATGATGACACTCACAGCTTCTGCTCAAAATCGCTTCAAACTGCTCCGAATTGGCACAGGTCACACGTGCTCACATGCTGTTAGCCAGTGCAAGTCAACAGCCAAGCCAGATGTCAGTGAGGCTGAGATGTATGTTCTCATATAGGACCCATGACAGGGGCAGTAAGCGTTCTGAACAATAATGTAATCTACCACAGGAGCCTGTCTTTGCCACCAAAGGCATGAACTTCCTCAGACCCAGGGCCTTGTCTTGAATCACTTTATCAAGACGTTTTTATCAAGCAATGGGGAAAGAATATAAAATGAAAAAGTTGAAGAAGCAAAATGGTCAGATTCTAATGACTGATTTGATGTGGAACAAAGTGGATGCAAATGTTAATGATACAACAGGGGTCAAGGCTCAATTTCAGGATTCCAGCTGGGTGACCTATGAATGACAGTGCCAACAACTGAGATAGAGAAGAGAGAGGGAGAGGGGGTTTAGAGGAGCAAATACTGGTTTTATTTTTGACCCAGTGAACGTGAGGTACCTTTGGAGCATCCACACAGAAATCTACAGTAGACACATGGATGAATGAGTGTGGCTTCTGAACGAGTACTGCTCTAGAAACAAAGATCAAAGATTCAACAGCATACAGGTAGTAATAAGGGATAGCTATTACGATTACATTTATTGAGCACTTACTAAGTCAGGCACTGTGTAAAGCAATTTACATACGCTTTCTTATTTAATTCTCATAACAGCCCTACAGGCTACGTGTCCTTATTGTGTACATATGGACATGAATACTAAAGATGCTTAAAAGAAAAAAACAAAACTTCACCCAAGTCCCACAGCTAGGAATTTTCAGAGTGGACCTGAGTGCTTTGTCTCTACACCCCACATTTCAACCCATTATGCTCGTAAAGTTGGAACAATAATAGCAAATGAGAACATCCAAGCACCATGGGAAGAAAGAGAAGAGCAGTGGGTCAAGGGTAGGACCCTGAGGATATGCATATTTAAGGATCAGGAAGACAAGCCCGTGAAGAAGGCATAGAAGGAGCAGGTAGGAGGAGACCAGAAGAGTACAAAGGCTCTGAAGCCCAGTGTACAGAGTGACAAGCAAAAGTGCTGAGAGTCAGAGATAGCAGAGTACTTAGAGAGAAGGGCTGGGAAAAGCCCATTGGTGTTGACAGTTAGGCTTAGGCCCTGACAATATCTCTAACCTCATGGAAGCATCTGTAACCAGCCATATTCCCCTCCTGGAACCCCAGGAACGGTAAACCACAGTTGGCCAGTCAAGTGCTGACTTTGGACACGCCGACCTGCTGCTTGCTCACCCTCTTTGAACTCTGCCTCTGGAGCCTGCCTTAACTTTTTGACTGGTTTGGGCTGTTCTTTGTTGCTGGGTCTTGGTGACCTGAATTTTGGACTCTGTAGTTCTGTTTACTTGTCTGAGATTCTGGACTGTTATCTCAGCTTAAGAAACACAATCCTGCACCACACCCCTACTCTTGGATACTACCTACTTGTATCTTGAGGGAGTAAGGTCAACCCTCCATCCACAAGGCTGTGTCTCCTGCTAATTTTCTGTAACTCAGCTTCCAGAGGGGAAATGAGGAATTGTGGTCTCAGATGGTGGCAGCTCTGTTTTCTCTGTAAATGTGGCAAATTACTGACAAGGGGTCTGCTGGCTTTGAGATAACCAGTTGCTGGTCAGACCTTGCCAAGCCTTGCAGCACCTGTTGTCACAGCAGGCTGTCGTCTTTGTCTGTCTTCTGGTGAGACCACCAGTTGCCAAGATTTTTACTCCAACTCCAGCTGTTGTTCGAGATACAAGATTTATATCTGGCAACAAGAAGATGCTTATATAAATGGGACTTCTCATTTCAGCTGGGAAAGCATGATGCTGGACCATAGTTCCACTTAGCCTATAGCTTAGAAGCCCACTCTGTGGGCACCACTGGGACTTCCCGGTTCTCATGACAGACCAGCAAGAGCCCTGGGTGTCCACGGAGGAGCCATCTACAACACAAGAGCAGGTGAGTGACCAGACCCGCCACACACCCAGCAACTTGACTGAACGAACCAGTATTATGAAGCTCCTCTGAGGTGATGGCACCAGAATCCTCTAGTGTTTCTGTTTTTTGTGTTCAGTTGGAGGTTGCACACATCCATCATCCTTCTATGACCACATCCCCCCAGCAAGGGTTACCAGATTTATTAGAGAAAAATATAGAACACCTAGTTAAATTTTAATTTCAGATAAACAATAACTACTTTTTTAGCATATGTTATATGCCACACAACATTTGGGATATACTAAGAAATTACTCATTGTTCTTCTGAAATTCAACTAGGTGGGCTGTATTTTACCTGTCAACCCCTATGAGCACCATAATGCCCATAACCTGAGAGAATTCATAGCCCTTGGGATCCACTGGGCTTTCACTTCTCCAAAGAGGATACTGGGGCATTGAAGAAGAAAAGCAGAGAAGTGGGCCTCTGCTGGGACGACTGGGTCCTGATTCTGTCTAGTCCCCTCACGCTCGGGCCTGCTCTTGGAGGCTATGAAATCAAACCTCTGATATGGGTGAATGTAGTAACCATATTGTTTTTTCATGTGAAACCTTCATAAGAGTGTATATCAATAATAGCTTAATAAACAATAAAAATAAAATAAATAAAAAATAAGAAATCAGACCTCTGAGTGCCTATAACCTTGTTTGCCCTCCATCAGCTGCACTGGGAAGCTAAGAGTGAAAATGGCTTTCTAGAAGTGTCTAGACAGTTCTAAAAACCATGATGCCCCTTGACCTATAGCAGCACCAAATGATTGGTATCTTGCATAATTGTCTAGGAGATGGTTTTTGCACTTTCTGGAGAATGTCCTAATATACCCTGCACATACCCTGCCAACCATATCTACGATCCTCTAGTCTGGCAATCCTGGGTTACCCCACACGTCAGCACCTCCAAAACAGTCTCCAGACTATTGCAGTTGAGTGTGCCAGGTGTCTATGATTCTGCAATGAGAGGCCCTCTGGTCATCTGAGTGCACCTAGACATTTCAAAATATGCTTGATGGCATTTTGTCCTTTTCTGTGCAACTGACCTAATAGTGACCTCCTAAAAAAGAGAAGGAAGTTGACCTGATGTGCTGAACTTGACACTATTTTTCAAGCGACTTAAGGCTCCCTTCACCTTTGCTCCATTATAGTAGTAGCAGGCACTTACTGTGTGCCAGACACTCTTCTAAAGACTTTACCTAGATTAATAAATTTAATACTCATTATAACTCGATGAGGAATGTTTTTTTTAAATATAATTTATTTTATTATCATTAATTTACAATTACATGTGCAATATTAGGATTATTAAACTACCCCTTCATCAGGTCCCCCCCACCAAACCCATTACACTCGCTGCCCATCAGCATAGTGAGATGCTATAGAATCACTACTTGTCTTCTCTGAGTTGTACTGCCCTCCCCGTGCCCCCCCCAACATTACATCTGCTAATCGTAATGCCCCTTTTTCCCTCTTATCCCTCCCTTCCCGCCCATTTTCCCCAGTCCTATTCCCTTTGGTAACTATTAGTCCGTTCTTGGGTTCTGTGAGTCTGCTGCTGTTTTGTTCCTTCAGTTTTTTTCTTTGTTCTTATACTCCACATATGAGTGAAATCATTTGATACTTGTCTTTTTCGGCTTGGCTTATTTCACTGAGCATAATACCCTCTAGCTCCATCCATGTTGTTGCAAATGGTAGGATTTGTTTTCTTCTTATGGCTGAATAATATTCCATTGTGTATATGTACCACCTCTTCTTTATCCATTCATCTACTGATGGACACTTAGGTTGCTTCCATTTCTTGGCTATTGTAAATAGTGCTGCAATAAACATAGGGGTGCATCTGTCCTTTTCAAATTGGGCTGCTGCATTCTTAGGGTAAATTCCTAGGAGTGGAATTCCTGGGTCAAATGGTATTTCTATTTTGAGTTTTTTGAGGAACCTCCATACTGCTTTCCACAATGGTTGAACTAATTTGCAGTACCACCAGCAGTGTAGGAGGGTTCCCTTTTCTCCACATCCTCGCCAACATTTGTTGTTGTTTGTGTTTTGGATGTTCAATGAAGAATGTTTTACAGATAAGGACACTGAGACAGGGACATAAAGTAATTCTTCTAAGCTCACATAAATAAAAAGTTTCTAAGAAGTAAAAGTTGAGATTTGAATGTGGGCAGTCTATCTCCAGAGTGTGTCCTCTCAACTCTCAAGCACCCTGGACCCACCTTGGTTCAGCCACACATTGTTGGGACCAGTGCTGCCAAAACTGTGGAGGGGCCGTCCTGACCAAGGTGGAAACCTATCCTATTCTCCATCATCCCCACTTGGGAAGAAGAATGGCTTGCTGTCCAGAGGTCTTCAAGGCCTAGAGGGTCTGATACATGATAGTGGGCTTACTCCCCACTAGCCTGGAGCAGCCAGTTCAAGCCTGGAAGCTCAGCTCGTGAAATATAAGGTAGCTTACCTTGTCTTCAGTGCATCAGGTGCTCCATCTGCCACACACCAGCAGCAGAACCACAGAGCAGATGATCTGTGCTGCAAGACTGAGTACCAGGGGCAGCAGAGAGACTCAAACTTGCAAGACTCTGGCTTGACTATTTCAGTCATTTAGCTCAATTTATATTTCAGACATCTGCATATGGTCCTAATTCAAATTCAGGTCCTCTTGGGAACAACTCGAGAGGTATAAAATAGTAAGAAGGCCTTTAGATGAGTAGGGTGGCACACATCCCACCAGGCAGGCCTAAGTGTAGCATCGACTCAGGTTCCTATCTTTTCTGCTACCAAAGCACAATCTGTGGCCCTCTCCCACGTACGTGTTCCGGTATATTACCATGACGACACCTGGACCTCAAGCAAAGGTAACCTGGGCTTCCTGAAGAGCAGCTGTGACTCCTTTTGATATCCTCACACACCTCCAGGACTCCACCTACGGGCTTTCCACCTCTGGTCGGCCCCTCTTGCCGAGCCATGACTCTGTCTAGGCAGTGAGAGCTTCATAAAGATGGCACACTTTCTTTCCTGCATTGTTTCTCCATTCACCTCTAGCACTTGTACTCTGGTGGGTAAAGGAGAGTTTCTACTTCCATGACCTGTCAAAGCACTGCTTTCCAAACAGAGCCTAGCAAGTCTACAGCCATCTGCCTGCGCCCCCTAGACAGGTGACAAGAGTAGTGCTTAAGGAAACCTGCCTTCTTCCACCCCCCACACACAACTGGCTGCTCTGACTCAGGTCACCACCACGGGCTTTGCTTTCAGCATTTATTATTTCCCTACTTCCAGAACCACTTTTGTGTGGAACAATAGCTTCCATCCTTACCATTTTCTTGCATCCCTCTTCCTCCCATTACTGATACTCCTGCAGCTAGAGAGTACCTGGGAAGGCAGGTACCAGTCAAAGGACCTTTTATGAATGTACCAAGTCTGGCTGGCAGCAGCCTTCAGAAAGGAGGTTTGAGTATAGGATGCCATCTAATTCTCTTACCTACTACCTAATGCGAAAGCTAGAGGATTCTAATAATAATACCACCAGCAACAACAGCTGTCAAGTACTGAACACTTACTATATGTCAGGTACTGTGTTAAAGCTTTGCGTATATTTTTTCATGTAATCTTCACAAAAATATAATGAGGAAGACACTATTTTACCTCCATTTTAGAGCTGAGAAAACTGACTTACCAACAATCACATAATAAATACGTGGGAGAGCCAAATTTGAAAGCCTAGTTAATTTAAAGTCTGGGCATTCAGCCACCTGCTGCAAATGTCATGTATCAGCTGACTTCGTCCCTGCCCCATCTCCCAGCTTCTTCTCTTCTCTTCTCTTCTCTTCTCTTTTCCTACATGTCCAGTCACTATCCCAATGATTAGAGGAGGATAAACATAAACTGTATCCCCGAGAGGGAATGGAGCCATTACGACATCACGGCTGCCACTGCCACCTGGACCGTGGGAAGAGTGATGGCATGAGGAGTGTTTTAATTTGGTCATTTCAAACAGAGACCCTGCCCAAAGGAGTGAGGAGGTTGCTAGAACTACTTTCCTGTTTTGTTCATTGATGGATCCCAAATGCCCGGAACCATGCCTAGGTAATACTTGGTGCCCAGAAATATTGCCAAGGGAATCCAGGAAGTTGGGGTTGGCCCTGGGAAGAACATAGGAGCCTTAGGAAATCTGGGTGGCAGGGAGGCGGCCTTTAGTAGAGCCAGATGACAGGATCCTTGTAACAATGCCATACCATTTCTCAGCTATTCTTTTCAGGCTTGCTTGCTTCCCTCTATCCTATTGCAACTAACAAATTCTGTTTGCTATTCATGTATTCTTTTCTACTGCATTAATTGTTGCTTATTCATAAATTCTGCTTTCTTATCATACTCTTCTGCTTCCTCAGATATTTGGTTTGCATGACCCTCCGCGGCCCCTATGCCATTGTTATGGCACCCTTTCAACTTCAGACACAGCTACCTGTCTCATTATCTCCATGTTTCCCAATTCAGACCCAGAAGGAGAGAATGTGATTGACCAAACTTACCTTTTCCTTTCATGCCCTAGTTTTTGGATGGGCAGCCCTAATGTCAGGGGCAGTCCCTGGTCCAATCAGGAGCCATCCCTGGGTAAAGAACAACCTAGCTCTGCGTCTCAGAGCAGGGGGCTGTGGGTGGGGCAGTTTCATCTCGAAGAGGAAGTTGGGTGTGGCAGGCACTTTGTTGACATATCCAGTATAGGAGGGCTCCTGGGAGCCCATCTCTCATCTCTGAAAAGTGATTTTGTGAGTTGGGACTTTTCATCAGGCATTCCCAGGAAAGCCCAGCCAAACGCAGCTGGTGACGTGCTGCGTCTGGAGCTCCTGCTGGCCTGCCTGCAGACCTTGCACTCTTCCTTCTGGGACTACGTTGGTTGGTCAGCTTATTACCTGTTTGGAGTTGGCTTGTTTCTGGACTCTCTCTTCCACTTAGGTGAGTTGGCTTCCAACTAGACTGCTTGCCTCTTGGGCATGGTGAGCATTTGGATTCAGCTTTGGTTCTGTATTGTGCTTCTAGTTTGGATGAAATGGCCTCACTGCTTGCTCTCTTGCCCCCTCCTGTCCACTCAGATTCACTCTGCTCCAAGTGATCATTCACCCGAGGGTGCCTTCCCGTCCCAGCCCACCGACCTATTCCTGAGGGAATGACGTTAAGAAATAGTAGGTGGCTTCACTGAGAGCAATTTTAGAGGAATGGTTGGGGTAGAAACCAGACAGAAGCAAGTCAAGGAAGTGGAAATAGTGTAAGGCTACTCTTCGGAGAAGATTAGATGAAAAAGAGGGGAAGAAAACAGCTACATATCAAGAGCTGGTGTTTTTTTCTTTTTTAAGAATTTGCCTCTGATGATATAATGCATAATTTTATAAAGCCTTCTGAAAGAATTAAAATTATAAAGAATAAATTTATAATTCCTTGTAATTCAACTACTAACATAATTATGATAACTATGAATTTTTGAGCGCCTACTAAATAGAAGAATCATGCTAGGCACTTTTTAAACAGTGTTTCTATTTCCTGTGTAATACAACGCCCCAGCTGGGCCAGAATGAAGACAGATATTCCTGTGATACAGAGTAAGACAATATCCCCTCCCCTCAAGCAATGATTGACATCCATTGATTTACAAGGGAGCTGAGAAGTTTACTGGGGGAAAAACTCAAATCCTGGCCTCAGTAAGGTTTTAGTCATGCATAGGCATGACCTGAGGGAGTTTCAGAGGTAGGCAGATTTTTGGTGGTTACAGGGGTGCCCCCAGGAAGAGCACAGCCTTTTGAGGACAGAGTCTGCAACAGGAAGGCTGGGCTTTAGCCCCAGAAGGCCATGGCCAGTCTGGCTGTCATGGGGCAGGGCCTAACTCAGCTTCCCTGTATGTGTCTTCCCAGAAGAAAACAAAGAAGGGTCTCTGTGTAGTAGAAAGAGCCATTTTATGAAACTCTGTAACGCCCTAGGGCCTAGCACCCAGTGCATAACTGAGTGTAGTAGCATCCAGGAAGAGAGCTTTTCCTTTCTCACTTTCAAAGAGGATGCTGACAGGCATTACAGGGGCTATTCAGCCCTAAATTTCCCACAGAAGTAGCACCATAGGGCCAGTTATAGTGGTAGAAAAAGTATTTGTCCAGTTTACAGCCAGGTAGCAGTACCTGAGTCCAGTCAGTTCAGTAACACTTTACCTCGAGCATTAGTGCTGATAAAATGGACTCTCCTACTTCCTGTTTTTCAAAAGCATCATTGACTAGGGGAACAAGGCAGGGCTCTGAATGAAGCACTGGTGTGGGCTTCAAGCACAGCGTTGTGCTGTCAGAGCCAGCATCATGGCGTCCAGCTAAGGTATCTGTAATAATAAAGATGCACCACTAATTCAAGAACACAAGTTAAGATCTTCCCACTAATGACCCACTAGATGTCTTTGCCCAAACAGTATCTTCTCAATGAGACCACCTTTAAAACTGACCACCCCCCTGCTGCCCCTCTCCCTAGTACCACTCACCCCAACTTTCTCTCTATAGCACTTATTACCATTTGACATAGCATAATTTTTCTTATTTCTTCTTCTTTTTTTTTTACAAAAGCACTGTCTCTATTCCTACTTCAGAGTGTAAACTCCATGAAAGTAGTGTCCATATCTGTGTGTTTATTCCTGGGTCCCCAGAGCCTAGATCAATGATTGACAGAGAGTATTCAATAAATATTCCTTGAGTTCATCCATTTAGTGGTTTTCCCAAAATTTTGGGGGGAAGATGAGAACTATGAAGATTTTTAATTAGCATTTGGATTAATAGCCTGGAGGAACCTAGGATACTTGTTTATATTTATAATAATCTGATAAGGTACATACTATAATATGCCTGTTTTACAGATGAAGGGATTTGGATTAGAGGGACTGGTCTGACCTCTAATGCCGTAGCTCTCCCTTTGAGAGTGTACTTTCTCCTTGCTCAATAAAATTGCCTTCTAGCCTTCCAAAAAAAGAAAGAAAAAAAGAAAGGAGATTAGAGCAAAAGCAGTTTGCCCCAGGCCCCATAGATAATAAGGGCCAGGGCCAGTATAAATTGGTCTAACAAGGAAAAAGACCATGCAGAAGGTGTTGCTAGAGCCAGGCAAGAGCCAATGAAAGCCTTAATTGATATGGTAGAAATCGAACAGAAAAAAGGGATAGAAAAGAAAGAGACTGTGAAGATTGATTAGCAACATGGGATACAGGGTTCAATATACCACTAGAAGTAGCTCATAAAAATCAAATGAGAAAGGAAGATTTCTTCTAAGAGGGAGGTAACCAATTTCTTTCAGAAAGAAAAGATTGGTTAGTTGAAAACAAGAAACAGACCAAGTAAATTTAAGTCCTTGCAGCTCTGAGCAGATATATAGTTAAATTATATTAATGTGGATTTCATACTTGGATTCTGTGAAACAGAAGAGAGTAAAATATCTTATGGCAAAAAGAGTCAAAGTTGAGTCATAACATGGGGAAGCTTCTGGCAATAGTGTCCAAGAAATGAGTCAGGAAGCAGTGTAAAGCCTTGGGGAGAGGGGATTCTCAACATTAAGACTGAGGGCTGTTAATCATGAGGTTCCCAGGCAATATAAGAGACTTTTCAACAGATTTTGGCTTAGGGAAAAGGAACCATAGGACCCAGGTGAGGAGGTCAGGCCCCCTCCACCTTCCCCCTCATTGCCGGCCCTGGTATTGCAGGCTATGATGTCATCCTCCAGGGGTTTTGGAAGGGGGACCAGGGTCAGAGACTGGATCAGAAGGGTCACCTAGGATGGTCAGCCATTCATGGTGAGAGGCAGACTGGAAAACTGAAGATTAATGCATATAAGAAGGCTCAGGAGGCTAAATCCATCCTAAGTCACACTGGACACTGGCTATGGGGGTGGCAGCCCATTTGTTCATTCAATCAATATTTACTGAGTGTTTTTATGTGCCAGGCACTGAGCTAGGTGCTGGGAATCGAGCTACAAATAAACCATTTCCTGATTTCTCCCCTCTCTTCTGAAGAAAGAGCTGGAATGGCATCTAGCTCTCAGTGGCACAGGACTGGGCAGGGCTGCATCTGCAAGAGGCAGAAATTGGCTTGGGCAGAGGGGTCAGTTTGGGGACAGCATGGCCTGGCTGAGAAAATATTTATATTGTAGCTGGGATTTGTGTTTCTTTTTTCTATGCACAACTTGGTATTGTTTATTTATATTTGATAGGCAAAATAACTGAATTATGTTTTCTTATAAGTATTTCTTGATATACACTTATGACATTTTTTGAGGGTGTTCTGATTTTCAGTTCTTAAAGCAACAGTGTGCCTAAATTGTTAGGTTGGAGAATCACCTAAAATGTGTATGTCAAATCTCTCAGTTGAAGCTGCAGCAAATATGGGAAAGGGCTGGATCCATTACCCCTTTATCACATGGCCAAACCATGAACCACAGTGGGGAAGCCACAGTAGTGTATAAGGATTTTAAATCACTGCAAGAGTAGAGGTCAAGTGTGCTGATAATCTGGAGGGCTGATCCCACCTATAACCCTTTAAAACACAATCCCACAATTAAAACCCTCTAAACCACTTAATTTATAAGGGCAATTTGCCAATGAACATTCCAAGTTAGGGTGTATGCCTCACTTCACTCAGCCTGTAATCCCCTGTTTTCCCAGGTAAGAGTGTTCCTCTTAATTACTGGAAAGGAACTCAAGAAATAGAGTTGGTGTAATCAACAACCCTAGGCCCATGACATATTAAATAGAATGGAGATGAACACTCAATTATTTGCCATTGTGGAATGTGTTTTTCCTAATACCAGTGTTGTACATGATTGGAAGATTTCTGTAGCCATCTATTTAACTCCGCATGAGTGTGTGTATATATATATGGTTGACTCTTACATAGCATCTAACCCAATGTCTTTACTATAACTGGAGCACAAATTACATTAACTGAGGAAAATGTTATACCCGTAGAAAAAAGGGGGAAAGGATAGGAGAGTAAACTAGAGGACGAGCCAAAGTTAAACCGTATATAATTTTGGCTATGTGATTACAGGAATGGGTTCTAGCTGAAAAGATTTCTATCTCTGCTTTCATGTAATACATGAAGATTTCAGGAGACAAAAGATTTTAGAAGCCACTTTTAAAAGTGTCTAGATCTGTGGTCTGTATTATTTCAGTCTAAGTCCTATGCCCCATGCAAATCTTAGCCATTCGTTGCTACAAAGAATTTTAAAACAGAATCAGCTGGTGTGATTCAATTTTAATTTTTATCAGGTGCTTACTCTATGCCAGGCACTTTTCTAGTCATTTTACATGTATTAACCCTTTCAAACCTCATAAGATTCTATGAGGGATGTATCATTATCATTTCCATTTTACAGATGAGGAAATTGAGGCACAAAGAGTAAGTAATTTGTCCAAGATCTCCTGGCTAAGGAGTAACAGAGCCAGGATCCAAGCCCAGATGGTGGACCCTGGGGGCAACACTTGCACCCACTCTGCAGCATTGACTCTGCAGACTTAGTTACCCCAGGGCCATCTCCATGTGAATGGTTTATTAAAACAACCCTCAGATGTTTACATGTTTGGAATTCATTTTTTGGATTGTTACCTACCTACTACCCATTGCAATTTGTTAACTTTGTTTCTAAAACTGACAAGCTCAGTTTTTAAAAATCATTTTTTCTGCTCTCTATTGACAAGAGGCAGTTGTTTGGATAGTAAACTTTTAAGCAACAAAATAAGTGTAGAGTTACTTGTGTGAGGATGAAAGTTGGAGGGCCATATTTACATAAGCTGGGCCAACATTCCAGAACCTTGTTTTGAACAGGTATCAGTTACCAGGATGCAAAGGCAACCTACATACCAGTGAAATTTAAGCATTAAAACCTTTATTTATATGCACTAAAATCTTTCTGTGTAACAAATGGTATCTTTCATTTTTCTTATGTGCCATTTTTTTCTCATCAGTACACAATTCCCTCATTTCTCCCAGGTTTGATATAAGACTAGCCTTTCACATTTTATACCCTTAGGAAAATAAAACAGGAAAAAGAAGTGGATGGGGAAGCATTCTGACTTATTATAAATTTACGATATTTTAGCATCTCAGTAACTCTTGCCATGCTATTTCTTGCTAGGTTTATGATGGGATGGAGGAACTCACCTGGAGGGACAACATTTCTCCTTCCCATTATAATTATCTCACTCTGGAGAAAAGGAAAGGAACAGCCTGAATACTAGGATTTTCCTAGAGAACATTATTTTGACTTTCTTTATGAGACAAATTGTACTCTGTTTATGTTTCAGACAGTGCATTTAGGCTCAATGTTTGCTGTGAACTTTCTATTGTACCATGGTGACCTGGCCAGGAGAGTTTTTAATTCCTTAAGATTATTATTTATTAATCTTATACAACCAAATATATCTCATATGCAGTTCAACAAATGAAAACTAGATGCTCGAATAGGTTTAGGGGTAAATGAGCCAATGAGATTAAATCCCTTTTTAAATAACAGCCCGGGGATATGGGCCAGTGAGGTACAGTCCTGCTTCTTCCCAGGTGCAGAAGGGCTGAGGGTGGAGAAAGGAGCATTGTAAGAAGGCTGAGCCTCTCTCTGGAGGTGGAACTGCTACATTACACATCTTGTTTATTTCGTTGATATTCTGAGACCAAAATCCACCCTGTTCGTTTATCCTCTAAGAACAAGCCAAGCAGCTGAAAACAGTCCATGATCAGCTAAGTCAAAGCCCAAGGGGTTATTGCCATCACACTTCCCCCACTCACCGGAGCATGAGAATGTCTGTGAGTGAATGAAGGAAGGGTGGTGTCACTCCTATTTTTCTCTTTGTGTCCACCAAACTGATAAACAGGCCTCTTTTCCTCTTTTGAAGACTTTTTAACCAAGGAGGCACAATTTGGTTGAAGTATCTCCAAATGATTGTAGCTGGTTTACAAGCCACTCTATAAATTTATTCCTTGACACAAATTTATCATCTATGTTTTACAGTAAAAAGAAAGCCAGGGACATTGTTTATAGTGAAAATATGGTCAAAGTGAGAAATTTCTTTTGTTATGAGTAGACAGCACATTAAGAAATTAGATAATTTATATATTCACTCCCAATGATAGAGAGTAAATTGTTTAGATGTGAAATGCTAGATAGTGAATAGTACAAAGCTAATAAGACATTAAATCTTAAAATTAAAAAACAAAATCTCTAACAAATTAAACTAAAATAATTATATCCTAATATCAATGGTAGAGAATTCCAAAGATGACAGTAGAGAAATATATTGAGGAAGCTTGCTTTTTAATAAAAAAAAAAAAGACTTCTGTGTAAAAGATAGTAAAATCGTATCATCAGCAAAAAAAGATGTTTTATAAGAGTGTTGAAGGGTTACATAGTCTCATGAAGATAAAGACAAAACAGTATAAAGGTGAAGAGAAGCCTTTGCTTTCTTTCTTCTTTTTTTTTCTTTTGGTCAGTGGGAATGGGCTCCGTTGCTAGAGGTCCTGAATTTTAAGTTCTGGTGATCAGGCCAGTGGTATACTGATGAAGCAGAAATGTCAGAACATAGCCTACTAAGTCAAAGGTACATAAACCTGTGAAAGGGACCCGGAGAACCTGATAGAGCTCTGCATAAGATATACTGTTAAGCTCTGCTGGTTTCATAAATAGGGAACAAACAATGTAAGATGGATAAAACTGCTTGTTTTCTCTCAAGCGTCTAACAGTTTCAAAATGTATCTTATCACTTAAAGGCTTATAGTGATAATAACCCTATGTTCTGTGTGTTGTCCTTAAAAAAAGGAATAAACTTTTGAGGGGACAGTTTTGTACCCTTTTGGCAGGAAGAACCTATCCTTTTACCGTGTAAACAAGTCAGCCAGAATCATTTCTCAGTCTTCAGAGACTGGTCTAGATGACCTTCGGGGCAGCCTGCGCTTCACGGCGCACTGAGCTCTTGACACCTCGATGAACTGGAGACGGATTTGTTATTTGTATTGCCAAACACTGACTGCAAACTTTAAAAAAGGGAACCTCCCTTATAGAATTACAGAATGTTAGAGCAAAAGAGAACTGAAAGATGAGCTTGGATAAGCCACCATTTTATAAATGAAGAAACTGAAGCCCGGAGTGAGTGCTGGCGTCTCACGGAGCGGCGGCCACCCTGGCTTGCAGGCCTACGCTCCTGCACCAGTATCATGCAGCCTCTCTCTTGTTGCTCGGTGAATGAGTGTGTTAGGAACCGAGAAGATAAAATGAAAAAGATGTAATATTTTATGTAAAGGAGCTCAAACTCTAATAGGGAAAATAGATATATAAAGGTTGCCCCAGCAAAGAAAGCATTATGTTGTACTCTGTACATTGTTGTTAGAATGATCTTTCTAAAAATACAAACTGGAACACTTTTTCTGTCCTGCTTAAAATCCGACAGTGCCTCCGCATGGCCTGTAAGGTAAACCTTTCTTGTCCTCCGACCTCGTCTAACCACATCTATGCGGCTGTTCAAGATCAGCCATAGAGAATTAATTGCTTTTCCCTAAACATACATGCTGTTGGATCCTGCATGGCCTTGGCTTGTGCTGCTCTCTGCCTGGAATGCCCGCCACTCGTCGTCTCCAGGAGGGTGATCTCCTTCTAATATATTTCCTTAGGTTCTCTCCTCCGACCTCCAACCTCACAGGTAGAACTGGCTACTCACTCCTTTGTGTTTTGTCTGCGTGTCCTGCTTATACTTCTCCTGTAGCACGTGTACTACTTTGTAACACTGATTCTTCAAAAATAATGTATTCGTTATTTACGCTTATATCTTTCTCTACTGGTTGAAGGTGAGCTCCTTGCACGGCAGACCATCTCTGTATCTTTAGAACATAGCCTAGCACTTGGCTTATAAAAACTCCATCGAGGACAGTGACTGAAATGGGGTTGGTGGGGGGGACTTGATGAAGGGGGTAGTTTAATAATCATAATATTGCACATGTAATTGTAGATTAATGATCCAAAATAAATTATTAAAAAAAAAAACTCCATCGAATGAACTGCGCATACAGGCCCTTACAGGGTGCTATGGCAATACAGCCAGAGGAGCAGCAACTTGCACTTGGACATGTCGCCCCAGAAGGTAAAGCATATGCGCCAAGTCTTAGATGATCAGAGCCCTTCAAGGCGGAGGGTGGGGGTGGGTTCATATCTGGTGGCAAGAACAGAATGCACAGAGGTGCAGAGGTTTGAGAAATGGTGGCACACTTGATAAATGGTAATTTTTTGTTGTTAAACTAGAAGACTAATCTACAAAAGCCAGTCAGGGCCTGTGTATGAAAGTCCTGGTAATCCATTCAAAGAAAGGAATTTTTATTTTATTACAAAGAGCTAGAGAAAGAAGGGTTGTGGAGGCCAGGGTTGGATTTGTCTGACATGAACAAGGGCGATGCAGCAACTGAAGAAAGGCTACTCTAGAGAGGCGTGTGACCGGCGTCTCTGAGTCCACGTGTACATGGCCGGTGTGAGCGCTCAGAGGACTGAGCATGGTCCCGGCGAGAAGCGACCCGAGCCACGTGGCAGGCTGGGGGAGAAGAACGGCCGGAAACACACAGCAGCGATGGCCTGGCGCATGGTGACGGGCTGAAGATGAGGAATGAGGGAGACAGAGGGGTCAAGAATGATTCCAAGCATTTATCTCGAATGTTTAAATAGATGGCGATGTCATGATCTGGAATGCAGGAAAAAGAGGTTTTTGAAAAGTAACATGAAGTTTGTGACACTTGTGCAATACTTACCTGAAGCTGTGGACAAAGTAGTTGGAATTATTTGTCTCATACTCATAAAGGGTTCAGCTCCTGAGTCTATCTGCATGATAATGAGTCCATAGGGGGAGATGAGAGAGCATCTGAGGTCTTGTGACAGTGACGGAAGCCTGTCAGGATGAGGCCTTTAGGAAAGGAGAATGAAACAACAAAGCCTGAAATGGAACAGACAAAGAAATAGGACCAAATCCAGTGTGGAGTCATGGAAGCCATAGAAAAAGAGAGTTTATTCCCAGGGAGGAAAGAATTAATGGTGTCAAAACCAAAGAAAGGATGAGGATGGCGAGGACTGGAAGGCGTCCTGGAGGAGCTGTACTGCAGGGCACTCACTCACTGGGGCCGGGAGGGACTCCGGTGTTTGCCAGCCCCAGCACTGAGCCAGTGAGTCAGAGACAATAGGCTCCTTTGATTTCCGAGTCCCATCAAGTTCATAAGCCTGAGGTTGACTAAACTATGATTTATGCTAAATAGTTTCATCTGTTTAGGGCTAGTGAAATTGAGGTGGTTGGACTCCACCAAGAACTTGATAAAGAACTGAGGGATTTCCACAATAATTTTCTTTTTCATGTGTATGAGTTGGGATCGGGTTAAGGAAGTAGCTGACTAAAGAAGTAAAAGAAAAACATGAAAAGGAGGAGGAAATAAGGAGTATTTACTCTTTGAAACGGTGGTGTGCCAAACAGCAGTCCTAGAGCTCTTCATTCTCCTGTCTCCACATCGTCTAAGGTCTTTTGATAGGGAAACTGGAGGCTAGCATGGCCAGTATAGGCTTAGCTGGCCAGTGGAAAAAAATGCAATCATCATATAATTTGTTCCAAATTCCTCAACTTCATTTTACCAAGGGACTTAGTAAGTGTGGGACTCAAAGTGTGTTCAATGGACAGTGTTGAAATTAAGAATACAGAAACGGAAAGGAAGTACTTGGAAATTTTCAGAGCAAATCAAGAATGCTGTGAAATTCAAGCACCTCACTGATGCGCTCACATCACCAAGCAGGGCAGAGATAAATGTGGGGGTCGTGGAATTCTCACAGTGAGTCACACGGGGCATGACCTGTGCACTAGTCATGTGCAGGAGGACCGGGTATCACATCACAATAGTTTGGAATTTTTTTTTAAACTAAAAATAGCAACAATCACCCACAGATAGTTTGAGAAGTGCTGCTTTAGACCACAACCCATTTGTAAGACTTCTTATAGTTCATTTGGGACAAGCTGTTTGACAGAGAGTTTGAGCACACACCAAAAAATTTAGATATAAGTTAAGAGGATTTTAGAAGTCAGTGTAGAAGATGTGAATTGGTGTTGGAAATGTCTAAAATTACCTTCTAAAAGAACTTGTAGGTTAAGTGTAGGCTAGTTTATTTTTTAAATTGTTTTGTTCATTATAATATCCCCAAGGGTCTGTAATAGTGCCTGGCACATGGTAGGCACGAAACAATTATCTGCTGAATATTGAATTGGTTGTTCTAAGTACACAAAGAATAGATTGAAGAGGAGAGAGGCTAGCATTAGAAAAAGCAGCTAGGAGAAACTAGGGACAGTCCAAATACAGGTTGATGAGCCTCATCAGCCTAGTAGATATAGGAAAAATAAAGAAAATGTGAATCTAAGAAGTACTGGAGAAACCTCTGGTTTTTCCCACCCTGGTAGGCAGTGTGGCTACCCACCAAGGTCCAGTTCAGAAATCTGCAGTTGTCTTTGACTTCCCTTCGTCTTTGACTTCAATATTCTGTCACTCTCTTGAGTCATGAATCTCTCTTTATTCTGACTTCCACTCACACTGTTTTAGCTGGACTTGTGGCACCTCTAACCCGGGGCCTTTCGCTTCCTAAATAGTCTCCCTGCCCCTTTCTTTCAAAACTGAAAATCTGGTATTTTTGCTTTCCTTTGTTTAAAAACATTAAATGGCTCCTCATTTACCTTCCAGATTTAAGTAATACCTGAACTCTGTGGCATCATCTGGTAGTTAACTTCATTTAACTTCACTCTCCAGCCGTTTCTCCTGTTCCTTACCCGGCGACCCTTGAACCCACGCAGGGCTGAACCCCCTGCAGCCGCCCGCCCACGGGCCACGCCGGCCGGCGCCTCTCTGCCTTCACTGAGGCTCTTCCTTTTGCCTGGACCTCTCTCTACGTCACCGCCTTGCCTGCTTCTCTATTTTTATCAGTTTCCTTTTGTGGTTGTAACAAGTCACCGCACACTTTGTGGCTTGAAAATGACACATATTTATTGTCTTGCTTCTTTGAAAATTAGTAGTCTGAAATGAATCTTATGGGCTAAAACCAAGGTGTCAGCAGAACTACATACCTCCTGAAGGCTCTAGGAGAGAATCGGTTCTTTTTCCAGCTTCTAGAGACTACCTACATTTTTTCGCTGACGGCCACGTCATTCCAACCTTGGCTTCCGTTGTTACATCTTCTTTGGCCCCGACACTCTTACCTGCCTTTTATATAAGGACCCTTGTGATGACATCGGGCCCACCTGGATGATGTATGAAGAATTTTCCATCTTTCCTGAATGTAATCACATCTGCAAAGTCTGCATTGCTATGTAAGGTAACATGTCACGGGTTTAGGACATAGACATCTTTGCAGAGGCACCATTCTGCCCACCACACCATTTGACTCATGCTGTTCCCTTAACATGCAGTCCAGATACCCCTTCCCCCTGCACCTTCCTCTGCTAATCCTTCCACTCAGTGCAGATCACTCTCTATTTTGTGTCATATGCATGCTACCATTACTGCACAGATTAATTTGCATTACATATATTAATTTTTTAAACATATCTATCTCTCTACTATACTTTGAGCTCTTGAAGGGCAGCTTATTTATCATTGTTTTGCCAGCACCTAGCACATTACAGGACATAAAGTAAATATGAGCTAAATTTATTTTAAAAAATGGATGTGCCAAGCATTGTGATGACCCATTTTTGTGTTACCTAGAAATGTAGATTTAAATGGTGACTGAAGCTACAGCGTGTCCTAGTCTCTCCAGGGTCCTCTCCTACTGCTCCCCACCCACTGTCACACCTACTTCCGTTGAATGACATGGACTTTCTAACTCTTCTTGACTGATGCCATGCCTTTCACATCCTCATCTCTCCACCCATAATGCTGTTCTTCCAATTTTTCTGTTTTAAGAATCTTTATTCATATCTGTATTACACATTTCACATTGTGTTTTGCTTGATTATATAAATACCTGTTCCTCTATAAGAGTGTGTAGGGATCATGTCTTGTTTATGCCAATGTGAGGCATATAGCAAGGGCTCAGCAATGCTTATTAAATTAAATTGAACATATAGACAGATAAGCATGGAGGGCAACAGGAAGCACCCCAAGATGAAGGATGCCCTTGGTAAGGAGAGAGGAGACTGAGAAGACGCTTGCAGGGAGTGTCCAGAAGACTCAAGGAAGCAGAGGGCGATGAAGATCAGAGTTAGAATGACTGTCCTCTAATTTAAAGGAGTGTGAGCAGCAACACCAAATGCCGCTGAGATGCTGACCTGTAAAGTCAATGAGAAAGACTGTTGGATTTGACCGTTAAGAGATCCTAATGGCTTTAGGAAGCACAGCTTTGGGAGGGCTCCGTCAGGGCCCTGGGATGGCTCCTGTATTTAGGTCAGGAGGGGAAGGATCTCCAGAGGAGAAGTGACTTGAGGAAGAAGAAAACCACACTTCTTATCTAGTCAACTTGTTTGCACGCCTGAATGCCAAGCACAGCTCCAAGCCAGTTGGAAGGCTTGGTTCTTGCCTTTGATATGAAAGGGTCAGAGTAATGAGAGGTGTGGGTGGTTCTCAGGGAATGAAGGCACCAACTTGATATACTCCCTGTAATGACAAGAGTGTTATCAATGGGGCAGAGTCAGCCTGGTAGTCCAGGGGCTCTATAGGACCAGAGGCAAAATGTCTAATCTGGCTTTAGACCTGAGAGCAATTTCTTTTCCATGGCGTTTTTCTGGATTTTGGGATTTTTCTGTAGGAGGCATTCTCTGACCTTGTGGACCAATATTCTCCACACCTCTGCCTGCCCTGAGCTTAGCGCTCCTGTCTTCCACTAAAACTACCTTCAGTGGCATTTTCCAACCTATGTGCTGCTTGGCTAACCTTCATGGTAAGCTGTTTGTCTTGACCTGTACTAAGCCTAATCTAGACAAACTCATAAACCTGCCACCTGCCTGGATTTTTTTCCCAAACAGATTTCGTGTAGCATTTAATTTTGTGATCTGCTTTTATGGTGTCCGAGAGCAGTCTGCTCTGGTCTGATAGTTCATACATTCTCAACAGAAGTGAGAGTGGTTCATGGGAATGGAAAGCAACTTAATTTTTTAAATGTATGAAGTGCAGATATAAATACAGAACATAAACTGATAAAATAATACGTCTGTGATATTAAAATGTCATGGGAGGAAACACTTTAAAAATGTCTAAAATGCTCCTCAGGAGGGCAATAATGGGGGGAAAAGGTCGAGAAATGTTGTGATAGGTGATAAGTCTAAAATTCTAGCTGCAAGAGGAGCTCAAGTGGGAGGTAGCAAAATGGAGGTAGCCGTGCTTGGTTACTTGACTAGGACGTGAATTATGGAAGTCACAATCTAGCAGACAAATTTTGAGCAGTTATTTTGTTTCATGAGCTGTATAGAACCTTTTACATTTGTTAGGAAAAAGCTTTTCCTTAGTCTCAATGCACATGTTCCTTACAGGAACAGCAGCAACACTTGCCATTGAGACAGTAGCCCACCTACCTCCTCTGCTTCATCAGCTTTTATGCTAATTACACACTTGTAGGTGACTCCTCATTCACATTTTGCAACACGAGAAAATGAAAACAAAGCACAGCTTGTGTGTGTAGAAGCTCCTTTCGTGGCAGCCTTTCAACGGTTGGGCAATTTAAAAGATGCAATTGTAATCATGACTAACTCATTAAGGTGCTTGAGGGAAACCTGAATATCCTTAACCTACTTTTGAAAAGAGAGGCACTGAAAATACAGGAGTGGAAATAATCCAAGGAAAACAATTTTAAGTCTTTGAACAATGGATAGACTCCAGAACTTCCTTACCTGGGCTTGAGGTAGGCTAGGAAAGGAAAACGAAATATTGCTTAAAGGAAACCCAGCAATCATTTGCGTCTAGCTTGCTCTTCCGAGAGGATGACCTTCATTTGGTTGGTTGTTTGACTTTTAAAATGCTATTCTTTGTTCTCTCATAGCATACATTAAGAATTCACCACTGAATCTTTGCATTTTATCCTAATCAGATCATCTGTGTTACATATTAACCCTTGAGCTTTCTCTTCTCTCCTGCTTTCCTTCTCTTGTCATGAGTGGGGAATCAGGGATGATGTTGTTCGGGCGGAAAGCTGAGGGGGAAGATGGATGAGCCACAGTGTCCACTTCGAATCTATAGCCAACTCCTGGCAGCTTATCTGTGGTAAATCTTGTTTTCGGCTTCTTGTTGACTTTATCACCCACTCTGTGTGCTTAACCCTCTGATGGATGTTATCATCAGCTCTGTTTATTCCCAATGCCAAGAGCACCAGATGAAAAGGGAAATAGGCAGGAAAACCTACTCTTTATGTGTCAAGTTGGCCAGAAGAAACGAAACATCATTATTTTATTGAATTTGGCATTGTTTTGGAAAGGCACAATCATTTATGTTATGTCAGATGAGTTCTGCATGTAGTCAGTCTTATCCCTCTTTTCTGGTCCTACTTTGCACTGCAGGGGGAAGAGTAGAGGAGAAGAGAAGATATTTAAGCACAACTCCAAGTGGGAGTCTGAACCACAGGTAAATGTATGACTTTAGGGGATAGGGAGGCATCTCTGCTTAGGTCTCTGCAACTGAGGAGAACAGAGACAAGGGACACTTGTGGGTAATTAAATAGCTTTTCCAGTTCAAAGTCATTTTACATTGTAGCCTCAGTATAGTTTAAGTTTTGTAAATTCTTTTTTTGTTGTTTTATTATTTTATTATTTTTTATTTTGGATCATTAATCTACAATTACATGTGCAATATTATGATTATTAAACTACCCCCTTCATCAGGTCCCCCCCCACCAACCCCATTACAGTCACTAGTTGTGTAAATTGTTGAAACATCAAAATACCCATTCAAACAATTCTTTCAATATAGTGGATATTTGTAGGTTGCTGTGGAAATCAGGACACCATGAATTCAACCCCTACCGTGACACTGACTGCAATTTTCAGCCTTTTCAGTCCTCCAACTCAGTATGTATAATGGAAATCACACAGGCTTTGAAATTATTACAACATGGGTTCAAATCCTGCCCCTACCACTTGACCTTGGAAAAGTTATTTAACTTCAGCCTCAGTATCTTTATTTGTTAAATGGAGATAAAGATATCGAGCTTGTAGGAATGTTATGAGGATTTAATGGGACATGTATGCGAAACACCTAGCACATTGGAGTCATTGAGTAAAAGGCTGCTCTCATAGGATTATCTGC
Source organism: Smutsia gigantea (assembly GCA_032199065.1). Lineage (NCBI taxonomy): Eukaryota > Metazoa > Chordata > Mammalia > Pholidota > Manidae > Smutsia > Smutsia gigantea. Next base: position 77,754 of record JAVSCE010000763.1, on the reverse strand, counting down.
ACAGAGAAGGGAAAAGGCTAAGTGACAACAGGCATGGGCGTCCTGAGCTCATTCACTGCTGGATGCTTCCTTAACATTATGGTATCACTAGAGAATGAGGAGAATGCAGCCTGGCCACAGAGAAATCCAGGCCTGTTTTATTTCTGCAGAATCTGGTCACCATAGCAATCAGAATGTACAGGGCTGTTGTGGGGGAGAGGGAGAGGGAGGAAGGGGGCATAGGGAAATGAGAGAGGGAGAGGAGAGAGAAAATGGAAAGGATCTCTTTTCCACAAAGGCAGAGTACCTCTGGCATTCCTTCAGCAGGGGGACGGGAATGAGAGGTCAATGGCTGCCGGCTGGTAGTGTGCTCGCCAAGGCAAGCAACCAAACTGTTTCTTGCTCAGTTTCCACAGATGTTGCTGCAAAGCTCTGGACAAGTCCTCAGAGAGTATTTTGCTGAAAGCAAGAGAGGCAGCAGCATAACAGCGTAGTCCACGGAGCTGACAAACCAGTGTGTCATCAGAGAAACAAAGAGTCATGGCAAATAAAAGCCTGTGGGTCAGCATCTCAGTCAAGGAGTCAGGTGGCTGTGAGGTGGCATATTTGACTCTTGATGATCATTAACAAAATTTCTCTTTACATCTTCCTCTTCTTTTCTTGCCTGCCTGCTGCTGGCTGACAGTGGGTAGGCAGCAAGGGCCTGCCAAAGCATTATTTATTGAGTGTGTACTATGTGCCTAACATTCATTCAACATACTTATGCTGAATGCCTTGTATGAGAATAACAAAAATAATAAGACTCAGACTGTATACTCAGTAGGTCCTAATATTATAGTCATATGTTCAACTAATTGTTAAATGGTATATACAATATGCAGAAACCAACTGTGGAGGGTTTCAGGGAAAAGCACAACAAAGCCGAGGGGATGACATTTGAGCTAGGCCTTGAGCTAGGATTCCACAGATCAAGGGGAAGATGGGGTGGAGGTGAGGAGGGAGTCAGGGCATGCCAGGCAAAGGACAGTGCATAAGCAGAGGTGACGGGCACATGAGTCCATGGCTGGGGACTGGCCAGTAGTTTGATGTGTCTAGAACATAGGCTATAAAATAAAGGAGCAGGGACAGGAGGTAAATGTGGCCAGAATGCCAGGGGATTTCTGTGTCAGCTTATGGAGTTTGGGTTCTAACTACAGAAAATGGGGAGCCACTGGTGGGCTTTAACTACAGAGTGATAGGATTATGCTTGTATTTTGGGACAGTCCTGTGGGCTTCAGGATAGTGAATGTACCTGAACAAGGAAGCTGGGAGACCAGTTAAGAGATTGTCAGTTGTGCCAATTGCTGCAAAATGCTTAAGGAGGGTGAGGATTGAGAAGAAGCTCACTGGGTTTGGCACTTGGTGCCATCTTAAAGCAATTTCACTAGAATACTTCCAGCAGAAGCCAAGTTACTCAGCTAGTGGTTCTCAAAACTGTGGTCTCCAGACGAACAGCATCAGTATTACTAGGAACTTGCTAGAAATACAAATTACCAAGCCTCACCTCAGACACCACCCTAAAACTCTGGGAGTAGAGTCCAGAAATTTGTGTTTTTACATGCCCTTTGGGTGATTCTCATTCATGCTGAAGTTTGAGAATCATTGGCCTTAACAAATCTCTCCATCTCTTCTCTAAGCATTCCTTGCTGTAACTTCCAATAACAGAACTGTCTGGTATTCACTAAGTAATCATTAATATTATGATTTCTCAGCCATCTGCATAACTTGTTCCTTCTGTCAGTTGTATGCTTTCCCTGACTCAATAAATCTATATGTGGTCTCTACCTGGCTGTACCGAACTCATTGTTCAAAGCCTAACTCAAGTGCCACCTCCCTAAGAAGTCTTTCTAATTTTCCCCCAGGCAGCCTTTCTATGGCTACATTTGCATATATTTCTGTTATGAAATTTGCTGTGCTGTGTTTGAGTTACTATCTGTCTTCCCCACCAGCCAGAAGCTCCTCAGGGTAGGAACTGCCTTGTTCACCTCGAGTTCTCCATTGTTTTCACATAGTAGATGCTCAGTGGGTTGAGGAAGAATGAACAGCAAGGGATAAGTTACTCTTTTAAGATATCTGGGAGTGGAAAGAAAGAAATTAGTCTGAACCTACAATAGAAAGTATGTGCGTGCACACATGTGTGCATTAAGGCTGAGAGAAAATTGTTGGCTGGTGGAATAAAGCAGTAGAGAGGGAGAGATGAATGACAATGACAGTGAGGGCAGATGGATTATGAGTGGCAAATGGTCTTGGAAAGATAGAAGGGGATGAAATCAATGACCAATGCAGAAGGATTAGCACTGGAAGGAAGGAAAGCCCCCTGTGCAATATAAGGGCAGGAAGTAAAGGTGGTCACGTGCGAGATATGTTGTGAGGTTGAGGGAGAAAGGTTGGGGGAGTTCTTAGGTGGTTGGCCAGTATAGATGTGGGGAAGGCCGGAGCAGGGTTTACAGGAAGGTGATATTTGAATTAAGAGATATCTTTATTGAAGTAGGAAGTGAGGCCTTTTGCTGGGAAGGAAACAGAGAACAGAAAGAGGGAAAGAGGCCCTGAGGAGAGTGGTAAAGGCTTGTCAATGCCACGGAGGGGTGGGGGGTGAGGTCAGAGACCAGCAGCAGGGGACTCTTGGGGCTGACCCATTTCAGCTGTGAAGGGCCCACCCATTCAACCCACAGGCTTTGGCAGTGCAGTTAGTATGGAAGGATTGTCTGCAGCATCTTTCTCTGCGATAAGTTGGACAACTCTGGATACAGATCCTAATACTGATACAGAAAGTACTCTAGCTCTCTACATCATCAGTGCAGGAATACCATGCAGACAATAACAATGCTACACATGACAGCTAGGCAGCAACACAGGAAAAGGTTTATGGTATATGAATTAGCTGAGGAAGCAAGATAAAAACTATGTGTATCTTCTTTATACATTCATTGCATAAAGAGTTATAACTCTTTGAAATGCGCATATGAAGAAACAATTGAATAAAATGTACCAAAATACTACCAGTGGGGTTGATACAGGTGATTTTACTTTAATTCTTAAATATATATATATATATATATTTGTTTATAATTTAAGCAAAGATATGGCTATAAATAGAATTGGTTCTTTCCTTACCAGCCTTGTTCTTTATTAGGTGCATTTAGAAGAGACTGTTTCAAAATAAAAAGGTGTACTGTGGAACCAACCTGAAGAATTGCTTGACTTTCTTGCATCTGGGGGCAGAAGCAGGGAAATGAAGTCTTTGAGTTGTCCCAGGGTTGCAGGATGACAAGCAAAAGATTGGGCATCTTGCTGTAGGGGAGCACGAAGGAAGTATGTGATGAAGCTCCTGTCTCAGTAAACTTCGGAGATGAGGCTCACCATAAATGAAAACAAGGCAACTTACTCCATGCTCAAGTGAGTATCCTAAACCATGGATGGGATTGGCTGAGGCAGAGACCCATGGATAGGCATACATACTGTGTGGAGGTCAACTCTGTGCCCCTGGAAGTGGTCAGAGAGACCTGGGCTGTGCCATTGCTGAGCAGCTGTGTGCTCCTGGGCAACTTCTCAGGCTTCGCTTTCTCTGTGCATTGGGAATAATAATACCTACTCAGAAGCTGATTGGAGCAATACAGACAACAAAGCAGGTAAGTCCTTAATACAGTGCCTGATACACAGTAAGCACTCCGTAAATGTTTACTGCCATTGTCTTATTAATGTGATTATTGTTAGTATTATCCATAAATATTGAGGATGGAGGGAACTGATTTGCACTGGGGACACTGAAGGCTTTGAAGTGTTCTCTCTCATTTCTAGAACAACGTTGTGGGTTCACCCCAGGCCTTCAGGAGGGAAGAGGGAGATGTGCAAGGAGGAACTCCACGTCGGTTCTTCTTTTGCTAGTGTTCGTGCTACTTCCCCACTTCTAAGCAGGTGCATATTACTCCAGAGCACCCTTTCACCTTCCTCTCCCACTCTTCTGTTCTGTTTTTCTTCTCTTCAACTCTTCTTACTTCCCTTTTCTCCTCAAAACCCTGAGTGATGGGTAAGAAACTATACTACCTTTTGCATGTTCCAAGTTTGCCTTTTTGAAACTTGAAAGTTGTCTCCTAGTTCCAGCACTTGGAATTTATATAAGTCAGACGTGCTCATCCTATCCATTCCTTCACTTAAAAAATAGATAGACCATCAACCATTGTCTTTAATAAATCCTCTTAATTGATAGCCATCAGTAGACTGGCCAATATTCTGGATCATAAGAGTTCAATTAAGGAAGGTTCTTTGAAGTAACAATATCTTGCAAAAGAAACCAACAGAGTTGTGAACTGTCCGCAGGGCTCTTCTAGGCAATGAGTTGTACTTTACTGGGCTCAGATGTAGATGTTAATGTGGGAAACATTCTGTCTTGCTGGCATCTGCTCTTTTCTCACTTAGACTTTTAGTAGGTGTGATAAGAGGGAAAGAGCCAAAGGTTTGAAAGAAAAGTGATTAGACCAGTAGTCTGAGCAAGAGTACAGAGGAGTCCTATTACATTATTCTTAACAGAAATTAGAATGATATAAAACAAAAACAAATTGGTATCCAGATCAGGTTCAACCACCCCTCACCTGCTGAATTACAATCTTATATTCCATTCAACACTAACAAGTAATAATGAGATATTTTCAGCTTATTTGGGAGCCCTATTTGTATATTTTACAAGACTGTTATCTTCAGCAACAAATACCTGCTTTGAGCCCAGCAATTACCACCTGTCTCTGTGCATACACTAGCACACAGACACACCACTGATTTGCACTCTCCTACAAAATTACTCTTTCCCTTTTTAATTAGAATATTTTCAGAAGGAAACCCTATTATTAAGGACATGTATGCTTCCATTATAAATACCTGTTGCAGGCCATTAATTATCATCTGATGAATTACTTTAAAAGGAACTTTTCTTATGCTTACCTTTAAAGACGGGGTTTCTTTTCCTTACTTTTGATGCCCCCATTCTCATGTTTTGAATTCCACATAGTAAGAAAATGTTCCATTTTCTTCTGCTTCAGGGGACTTGGATGTGATCTGCCCTCAGATAGTGTGAAGGTTTTTTCATACTTTAAGGTGGAAACTTTCTGTATGTTCAGACCCAGACCTCACTGTTCAAGAATTTCTTGGCTAATTGTGAGGGAAGAATGTAAGAATGTTGGGTAGAAACAATTCAATAGTCTCTGAGAACAAACACCTTAACATTTCACAAATATCCAGAGTTGCATAACCATTTCAGTGACTGAAGCACTGCAATGGACCCAATAATTTTGTGGTTTGATAATTGCACAGTTGTGCATTTATGCAGCTCTTGAATTGGGGAGATGCTCTGGTGCTTACAGGTCAATCCTTTTTTACATTATTATATAAGATGTAATATACCCACCTAGGAATTGAAGTGTATATACCTCTCAGCATAAAATACCTAAAAGAAAATTTTAAGTCAGGTAGTGCTAAAGTGAGCATTCCTATCCTAACTTTCCTACTTATGTCATGGATAGCAGAGAATTTTGGATTCCTAGTTAAGTTTTATAGGTACCATTTGTCATATAGTAAAGGCACATGAGGAAGAGATCACTATATACAAGAACAATATTGAGTTTTCCTCTCCTTGACATCAATTAAATTGAGATAATCATATTACTAAGAGCAAACATAGGTCAAGAAGCCAAAATTACAATTTCTTATATTACTTATACCCTTAAAGCAGAGACAATTAGTTAGTTGAAAGGTTTGACTGGCTCCTAATTCTTAGAGCTAGTTTGAATTTTGAGATGAACTCCTGCCTTCTGAACTTACCTCTGTTTGGCTGAACTTGGCAGACATCTCAGAATGTAGGTCTTTACTGTGCGTGTAATGTGGCAAAAAACCAACCACCGTGGGGTTTATAAACATGGATAAGAGGCGGTTCCTGTGTTCACACTGTTTACAGCCAGTTGTATGGGCCATCTCAGTTCATTTACATCTTGCAGGCTGGGGACAGGATGCAATAAATTAACCACTTTCTACTCTCTTCTTTCCCGTAGCCCTGTGCTTTATGTCCACTGTAGTTATGTTGTTTGTATGTTGGCCTTCCACTGTGATCTCCAGAGAACAGGGGCTGGGTCTGATACATGTCTGTACTGCCACAGAGTCAAGAACAGGCTTTGAAGAGGGTAGGCACTCAAAAACTGCTTTTAAATCAAAGAATGCATTCACTTGCTTGCGTTTTCTAATTATAGTGGGTCGGCTTGTGCTGTACCAAGGGAAGTGATAAGAAGCCAATGGACCTCTGCCCAGAGGTCCCTACACTAAATATCGTCTTGGATGTGCTTCACAGTGTTGCAAGAAGGGACAGTAGAGAGACACTAAATAAGAATGTCAGAAAAGTGGAGAGTTTGTCTCAGCTCTCTCATTAATTACTTATTTAATCTTGGGCAAGATACTTAAACTCTATCTCAGTTTCTTCATCTGTGAAATGGGACGTAATAATGACTGGCTTGGCTATTTCCCATGATTGCTTTGAGAATCACATGAGATAGTATAGTTAAAGTGTCCTGGAAAGGCGAAAGCACTGCACAAATGCAAGGTCTTTTTTGCAAAGAAATCATACTTTTAATTCCTGCTTCCACAAACACATAATCACACATCCTGGATTATGTGGTGAGATATAACTCAACCTAAGCTTGATAGGTACCCCAGAATCTCTTCTTCAGCATCTATAGTGTTTAACTGATCTAGTCTAGGATTGTCCAAAACAACACTTATAATTTCCGTCAATTTTGCATCCCCAGTTCACGTAGATATCTATGCACCTCATTCAACATTTATTTAAAACAAATTACTGAACACTTATGTGCCCTACTGCGCTAGGAAATGGGACAAAATAGACAAATATCACTACCCCAAAGGGATCCCTACCCTTGTGGGTTTTATAGCTTATTGTATCTGGTAGAACAGACATGAGAATAAATAAATGCCTAATCCTGTATTTGTTTTGGAAGGCAATTTTACATATGAGTTTTAATTAGGAAAGACACATATGTATATTTTTAGTTTTGACTAAAATGAAAGCTAGCAGTGGCCCTTATTCATGTTTTTCTACTGCTAATGGTTGTTAGATTTTAATTTGGCCCTGGAGACTGAGGTTTTTTCCTGATTAGATAGTTTGTGGAATCCAGTTTTTCTTTGTATCAGTGAAGCTATGGAACTGTAAGGAAGAGCAATAGCTATGATTAGTTACAGGATCACCAGAATGTTTCCTTGCCAATTTCTCATATAAATTGGAATCTGCTTTGGCTAGAAGCACTGTCCTTGAGGTGTCACTCCCAAATCCAGCTGAATAATGACACTGCTCAGTGCATTTGGGGCTAACATCTCCAAGCAGATTCTGGCATTTCATGTCCTCAGCTGCTCTGGAAGTTTTGAGACACCACCATATGACCCCCTGACTCCTGACAGGGATTAGGAAAATAGTCACCGAAATGTGCCCAGTAGAATTTAGGCTTAGCTTTGGGGACGTAGAGGCCAATAGTGGAAAGCATACTTCAGTGCAGTTCCATCCCATTAATCAGTCAGGCTACTACAGTAGTCAACAGCCCTGCTGCTACACCTGAACAGTTTTTCCCCTTCCAGCTACATTGATCTCTTGCCTACTTATATACTCTACCAAATTTCCTTTTCCTTCTCCTATATTTTCTGTATCTGGGAATAGCCCATTATACCTCAAGATACTGAGGTCATTGTTGATCCCTTGGTCTACTTTTCCTCTTTGATCAAAGCAGTTACTAGTCTTAGCAGCCAATGCCCATCTTTTCGGCATCCCTACAGCCCCTGCCTAAGTTCTTATCTTCCCACTTTAGGGAACAGCCTCTATACTTATTCCCTATGTCTGGAACAGCCTTAGGCCTCTCAACATGAGAAATATCCCCTTCTTCTTTACCTGATTAAGTTAATCTTTTGGTCCTCCAATTCTGAATCAAGCTATTGAGGTCCTCCTTGGAAGCCTTCCCTGACCTCTTTTAGGCTGGGACAGGACTCACAGTCCTTCAGCTATGAATCCATAACATTCTACTTGTCACACTTGTTGGTCACTTGTATGTCTTTCTTTATCCCTCAGCTACTCACACAGGATCTGGCCCATTGTAAATATTCGTCAAAATGCTACTTGATGGGTTGGACTGACTTGTTCAGATCTCTCACTCTTTTCCAGGTCCAATTCTCCCCTTGATTTTCAGCACTCCCCCCACCTTTTTTAAACTAATTTATATAAACAGCTTCCTTCAAAACATGTCTTTTAAAACATCTCTTTGGCCATAGCCTTCTCCTACTTTTCATTCATAACATATATTCTTTATTCCTCTTGTCCTTATGCAATAAGTTTAATATTATAACAAATCCAACAATATGTATGTGAAATAATTGCTTTCCTTAAAGGAGTCATCTTGAGAAACTGCACACCTATTTTAATAATGTTGTCATAGCCACAGTTATTTCGGGATCTGCTCTTTAGGGATGATTACCTTTGCATTCTTCTAGATGTATTTTAATAGTTACAAATTAATTTTTGCAGGTGGTTTTTAAAATTTGTATATAGTCAAGTCACTATGAACTATATTTAATGAGTGAAGAGAATGATCTAGCTGGTAATTGTATGGGTCAACAACTAAAAGTAATGTTATTATCTTTCACTGAACATATTTGCACAAGGGAAATTCCAAAACTATTTTGACTAATTATGTTATTTTTGAATAGAGTTTCTAACACTGTAGGTGACTACTTCAATAGTAATACTTGCGGATGTATTATCAAGTGCTTATTAAACCCAGTTTGGATTTCATAGGCCTATGATTGTACTGATTTGCACTTTTTTAGCATTGTTTTACATTCTAGAACAATCAACATCTATTATGTGATAGACGCTGGCAATAAATAAGGCATAGTCCTTGCCCATAAGGACCTCTAATATAGTTAAGAAGATAGAAATACCAATAGTCCTGTGTGAAAAATAGATATTGGCATAAGATAAAGAAGGAGTACAGTGGAGGGACAGTCTGAGAGGGGTAGAAATTCATCACAGAATTGGCAAAGCCTTATTAGGACTGAAGGATGAATGATGGTGAGAAGCTCACGAAGAGGAGGAGGGAAGGGAATGACAAGAGTTATTCCACGCCAAGGGAACAGAAGGCACAGAGACTGAAAGAAGAAGATATGTGTGGGGGATTCTCAAGTCGTTCAAGGCTGTTATTGTGTAAAGTTCACGAGGTGGGCAGAGAGGACGAGAGATGGGGCCTGAAGAAGTAGGGGCCTTGTATTTGCATTTCCAGAAGTTTGTACTTGATCCTGTTGGAGGCAGGGACAGGTTCTGTGGGCAGGATTTCCCTGCTCCACAGGATAGTAAAACTCCCACAACCACTGAGTGACATAGATTTGCGCCTCCTCATTCTCTCCTCCTCTCTTTCCCCCTCAAGATTGTCTCTGATTCACCTCTTCCTTTCCATTCTGATGTTTCCCTTATTAGTTTAGGCCTTCATCACCCCAGGCCTGGACTGTTTCACAAACTCCTGGCTGGCCCTTGGACTGCAGTTCACCTTTTGCTCCCGACAATCAATTTTGCACAGGATTATCAGAGCAACTCTCCTTTCCATCAAGTCTCACTCCTGTTCACAAACCTTCAGTGGTTTTCTATGACCTGAGATATAAATGCTTCTTTCCTTTTTCAGCTTGTCATTCAAAGTCCTGCACAGTGTGGTCCCAACCTCCTTTAAGCCTCCTTGCTTTCTGTCACTGCTAATAGTGCCAGAACTCATCTACTTATTCCCTTATCTGGACCTTCATATTTTTTATAAAGGTATCATTGATATACACTCTCATGAAGGTTTCACAAGAAAAACAATGTGGTTATTACATTCACCCTTATTATCGAGTCCCCCTCCATACTCCATTGCAGTCACTGTCCATCAGTGTAGTAAGATACCACAGAGTCCTTATTTGTCTTCTCTGAGCTACACTGTCTTCCCTGTGACCCCACACACACCATGTGCACCAATCATGGTACCCCACAATCCCCTTCTCCCTCCCTCCCCACCCGCCCTCCCCCACACCTCCCTTTGGTAACCGCTAGTCCCTTCTTGGAGTCTGTGAGTCTGCTGCTATTTTGTTCCTTCAGTTGTGCTTCATTGTGATGCTCCACAAATGAGGGAAATCTTTTGGCATTTGTCTTTCTCTGCCTGGCTTATTTCACTGAGCATAATATCCTCCAGCTCCATCCATGTTGTTGCAAATGGTAGGATCTGTTTCTTTCTTATGGCTGAATAGTATTCCATTGTGTACATGTACCACCTCTTCTTTATCCATTCATCTACTGATGGACACTTAGGTTGCTTCCATATCTTGGCTATTGTAAATAGTACTGCGATAACATAGGGGTGCATCTGTCTTTGGACCTTCATTTTTATGGTGGCTCTCTTTTGGAATGCTACACCCACAAAACTTTTTGTTTGTTTATTTTAGCTTTTTTTTTCTTTTTTTATACCTAGCAAGCCCCCTTGTACCCATACCTGGTCACATCCCCCACTCTAATGCCGTGGAAGTAACCACTATTCTGGTTATATTCTATTATAATATGCTGTGTGGTATGCATCCATAAGTAATATATAGTATTGTTTTGAAAAAATTTAAGTGTATAGAAATGATATATATACTCCTTTTGCAATTAGTTTTTTACTGTCATTTTAAGATTTATCCCTATTGACATATATCAATATGATCTTTTCAATTTCTGTACTGTATTTCATTTTATAAATATACCATACATTATTTATCCATTCCTCTATGGGTGGCCATTTAGGTTGTTTCCAAATTTTGCCTACTACAGTGTTACAATGAATATTCTTAGCTGGTCTCCTGCTTCTACAGAATATGACTAAGCTTCTGAGATCCCAGCTCCCAAAGCCTTGCCTGAATCCCACAGCCTGCAAGCAAAGCTTCAGTCCTCGTAAGTAGCTTGGGCACCACGTATCTTTGGTATCATTCCATTGTGCCCGGCACGCTGTTAGCAAAGTGAGACACACTTAGGAAATATTTGCTAAACTAATGAATGAATGAATGATGCAGCAGAGCCCAACTGATGGCTCTGCTCATTTAAATGGGCTTTGGCACCTTAGGCCATACGTCCTTTGACGGCACTGGTCTTTCTCTACCGCATTCGTCTAGCAAGCCCGGGAGTGTGTGGATGAGTGGGTACGTGGCGGCGATACCTATCTCACTGGATGGGGTCTGTCTCTCCAGAAGGTCACGGTCTCGGCAACGCTAGGGTTGAAGTTCACAGTCTTACCACCCACCTCCTCCCGCAGAGGCCGGGCCCAGATTGGCGCCCCAGCACCGAGTGAGTTAAGGCGCGTCGGGCGCCGACGCGGGTCCGGGAAGGCTGGAGGGGTGTGCAGGACCCGTAGTAGATCCCTCCGCGGCAGCTAGGGCCGGCGCTTCTTCCTGCGGGAAGCCCCTGGGTGCCGAAGGCGGCGGGGCCGGGCCGCGGCGACAGGAGGGCGGGGTTAGCGGTGGGAGGAGGCGGCCGAGGCGGAAGGACACACGAGGCTGCTTCGCCGCACGATCAAGAAAGTTTCAGCAAACTTCGGGCGGCGGCTGAGGCGGCGGCCCAGGAGCGGCGGACTTAGGGTGCAGGGCGTGGAGGCATTTGAGCCCGAGCTTTGGGGAGCTGCGCGAGGCTGTGAGCCTCAGAAGCGGGAGGTGGGGAGGTGAAAGTGGGGGCTCCTCGGTCGGGACCCCCTCCCCATGTGGATCTGCCCGGGCAGCGGCGGAGGAGGCGACCGAGAAGATGCCCGCCCTGCGCCCCGCTCCGCTGCCGGTGCTGCTGGCGCTCTGGCTGTGCCGCGCGGTCCCCGCTCGTGGTGAGTATCGGCCCGAGGGGTGCTGTCCCGTGCGCCCGGGCCCGCGCACCGCCGCCCCCGCCCCGGCCCGGCCGGCCGGCCACCTGGGGCGACCATTCCTCCGCATCTGCCCTCCTGCCTGCGAGAAGGCCGGGCTCTGCCCGAGTGAGGCCACTTGGTTCCCCAAAGTTTGGACATCGCCAGGGCCCCCTCCCTGGCTGCGCCCCGCGCCGCTGCTTGCTCCCCTCGGCCCGTAGCCTCACACATGCCTTCTCGGCCGGAGGGAGGCCGGGCAGCTAGTCTCACACACTTGCTTTCGTGAGCACTTGAGTTCGGGGAGTTGGTCTGTTTTGCGGTTTCGGTCCCGCGTTTCCTTGGGTCGAGGGAGAGCAGAGGGCGCGCTGCCCGAGACGACCCATCGCCGGCCGCGGACCGCAGATGGGCTGAGCAGAGGAATGCCAGAGCCTGGCGTGGAGTGGGCGGGGGCAGGCCTCCGAGCCCAGCGGCTTGCACCTTCGCCGCCAGACTTCGCTTTGCCAAGGGGAGGCGCACAGGCCGGTGGGTGGGTTTGGTTTGGAGGGGAACAGGGGTTGGTGGTGCGCCTGGGTTCTCACACTCCGAATCCATCCATGGTCGCGGTGAATCTGGTGTGTTTTGCTCGAGTCTCTTTGAAAGGTGGAGGAAGGAGCAGTAGGGAAACTGGTGTGGCTGCATGCTGAGCCACATGACTTAAAAATCTCAACTGCTGTTATTTTTTCTGAGGCGCGGAGCTACGGAGCTTTTTCAGAGACTGTGTCCAGCCCCAGGAATGTGGTGTGACGATCACCAACTCCTCCGACCTGGCAGCAGCATTTGCTGCCCTTTTGGCACGGCTGGGGGTGGGGCAGGCGCGGGTGAAGCGAAGTTGGTACGTTAATTCAAAGTGCTTTCTTAGCCTTGTTATGGTTGGGTATTTGCAACAGTCTTTCTGAACACGGTTGGACCAAAGAAAGGAAAATAAATCGTGATTTACCCATCCCATCCACACTCCTAGACTCCAGATTTGTTAAGACTGTTTAGGTGGAAAGAGCTTGGGCTTTGGAGGCCTGCTCTGTAATCCTGGGTTCAAATCCAGCTCTGCTATACGAACGCACCAATAAAATGGGAGTGAAATTACCCTGCTAATAGGATTAATTAAGAGAGGTATATTAAACCCATGGCAGTCAAAAGGCATTCAGAAAGTCCTTTCAGGGCAGGGCTGTGTTCTATTTTTTCTGAACTCTGCTTCCAGTGCGAGGGTGGATTGTGCATGCTTGTTGAACTGAAAGGGATAATAGCCTAATCTCAAGGAAGATTTTTACGTTTACCAAAAACCAAAAAACAAGTACATGAGCTATGTCTCTACAAAGAAAAGGTTAAGAAGATGATGACCTTCACAAATGTTTGCTCTTTGTTTGTTGTTCACAGGCAGTTGACATGCCCATCTCAGATGTTTAATAAAAGAGAACAGTACTGGGTTGTTCTGCACCAGACAGATTCTTCTTGGAGGGCTCAAACTCCATACACCTTTGGGTCCCAGAGAATTTCAGAAGTGAACCAGGAGGCTGTGTGGTGATGAACCCAAACTGTTGTTTCAGAAGCCTTTAACAAAACACATGTGATAGTATTTTTGCCTTTCCTTTCTCTTTGAGTGAAGGCTTTAGTATAATTGTAGACTTCTGATAGAGAATATAAACAATGGGCTGGTCTGAGGGTTCCAATACTTGGTCTACCATTAACTTGGTTTAGTAAATAATTTAGTCTTCATGATCTGTAGTCTCTTCACTATGAAATAGAACTAAAGAAATAACCTACTTTAGACAGTTGGACGAAATAATAAATATGATTGCAAAATAATTTGCAAAATTAAGTGTTAAATAAGACTGATGTCAGAAATAGGATTACTCTGACACTCAGGGCTGCTCTTACTCTAGGACCCCAGTACTCGGAATGGTATCTTTTATACTTCTGCACTAATGAGGTATTGCTATTATTAGCTAGCTTATTTAGGTGGACAAGTTGAGTGTTAGCTCAAAGGACAAAATATTTAGATATTTTGATTTTTAGACAGGTGTTGTTCAGATGCTAATTTACTGTAATAGAAGAGATTTAAAAACCTGTTTCCTGGTACAAATCTTAAATATTTTCAGAGTTGAGCAATGAAGGCTTCTTGAATCTTCTCAATCCACTGTCATTGTGTTTTGCCAAAGTACCAATTATAAGTCACCCTTCCAAACTTTCAGTGTTCCTGTATTTGGCTTGTGACCAACCGTTAATTTAAACATCACTGAGTTCCTAAGACAAGGAGCTGTCAACTCATCTGTCTAATTGTCTAAATGGCTATCCAAGACCACCCCTTGCTCCTTGTTTTCTTTTGCTTTGCAATGGGAAGTGATTCCCTGGTTGTGTTGCCCACTGGATAATTTCTCAGCCAAGTTCTTTTCTTGCTTTAAAAAAAATCACAGAGTGATTGCTTTTTCTTTCATATGGAGATGAAATTTGCCCTAAAACTATATGCCTTTTCTCTTTCTTTTTGTTCTTTTTTTTGGGTGGGGGGTGGGGGTGCGGGGTAGAGGGGGAGTAGGAAGGAGACTGATTATTCTAGTCTTCCTTTCCTTTTTCCTGATGTTTTGATTTTTAAAAATATTAACCCACATCTCCTTGACATCCCTCTGTACCAACCCCACTCCACTCTCTCTTCTGTAGGCTTCTTATGACATAGAGGAGTCCCTTTTCCTTCATCTGAATTGTAGTTGCTGACATCAGGACTTTTAGAAAATGTTTAAATTCAGTGGGATATGCTTGGATGCTTCAGAGAAGCCTTACAATACATTTTAAAAATATCATACCCACAGAAATTCTATTTTGCCCACAAAATTTGCATTGATCTGGTTCCCACTCTCCTCCCCTGTCCACTGTGATAGAACAAAACTCCAGGTCCTGGCTGTGCCAGGATCGGCTGGGGTGATTCTTGGCCTCAGCCTTCAGAGATTCTGATTTATTAGTTCTGAGAATCTGTCTTTTTCAAGGTTTACAGGTGATTCTGACATAGCAGCTTGGTCGGAACCCACTGCTAGCTCATTATCCCGGTGTGTGTATGGGGTCTTTCCTTCTTCATTTTAACAGCTTGCAGTCTTATTCAGCCATTCCAGTGCTTAATCCTCTGACTGTCAAATATTTTTAAAGCTGCCAACCTAAAAGCTGTAGAGTATAATACCATTTTTTTGTTTATCTGGGCACAGTGGGTCCCCATTGTCTCTTTAGAAGGGCTTCATATATTTGAATGCACCCCTTTTCTTCTCTGCTAACCTCTTTTCCTCAAACCTCATTCATCTATATCATATCTTTTATCTAAATTTGTCCTTACTGGTTTTAGAGGAAAAAGTCCTAAGCCATGATTTGGATGAAGAAGATACGATAAACGATTTCACATGATCCTTTTATTGTGTTTACACGCCTTATTTAGGTGCCTCTTCCTTGACATCTCTATCTGGGCGCCACAACGAACCTTTCATTTTCCTCCCACCCTTTCCTCCTTCTCCTTCTCCTCTCTTCTGCTCTTTCTCTGCAAATGACTTGAAACCAAAAGGTTTTCTTTTCTTCTACTCTTCTTTCTTTATGGGTCTACTATATTTATAATATTTTGTTTGGAAACATCACTGGACTAGGAGTCAGAAGACCAGAATCTTCTCCAGGACTGTTTTTAATTAGTCTTGTACCTTGCGGGAGGTGTGTTTGGTCCTCCGTTTGTTCAGGTACTTTGTCCCTAGTCATGGAGCCAATCAGAGTTGAGACTAGAATCTCTTTTCTGGTCCTCAGTCCAATGCCTCGTCCGCTCTCCACACCAATTCCATCTCTTGCACAAATAAGGTCACATACACAAAAACACTGTGAACAACCTCAAGTGCTAGTGTAAATGTGTGCTTCTCGTGTCTTTACATTTATGTGTTTATTCTAATGCTCCCACCCCAACCCTTGCACCTGGCCGTGGTGTCTCACAGGCACTAAATGTATGCTTGCTCAAGTCAACAATTACTTTTAGTCATTTTCTTATTCTGGACTGTGGTACTCCAAGAAAGCTTAAAAAATAGTATTTGGGGAAATAACTAAGGTGATTACAGGTGATTCCGATATAGAAAATATCAGAAAAGCAAATTTGGGGAAAAACCAAATTTTCCCCTTCGCCAGATGTTTATTTAAACTTGCCATTATGAATTTCTGTGTGTGTGTGTGTGTGTGTGTGTGTGTGTGTGTGGTTTCTTTTCTCTCTCTTTTTTTCTGATCACTTCTGCAATTCATAAAGGTCACCCTGACTTTGGAACTTAACCTCAAAGGCAGTGGCATCCACCCCCTGCCTTTCACTTGAGTTGCTTCTACTGCTTCCTGTATTACTATATTACTAGGCCAGCAATTTCTATTGTTTTGTTTAGAGTTGCCACACTATTCTAATTTGGTCATTTTGGGGATTGTTGGAATAGTACTTTTAAAATTAGAGTAATTTCAAAACTTAGTTAACTAAGTTATGTTTGTTTAGATGATTTTTGTTTTGTTTTGTTTTTCACCGTGTGCTGGATATCGAAAACTTGTATTAGACTAAGAGGATACATACATTTAGTAAAATTTATTGTTTTTTTGTCCACCAAGAAAATTCTCTGAAAACTACTACCACTGACAAAACCTCAAAAGGTGAGACATGATAAGTAAATTTTTGAGAACTGTACAGTGTGTGAGTTATCTCCACAAGATTTGCTCCTTGAGGGCAGGGACTATGTCACACACATCCCTTCTCTGTCCTACAAAACTTATCAGGTATATGCCCAACATGGAGAGTCAGCTAAGCAACAGGTCTTGTTTACAGCAGCTGTGACTCCTGCTCTGTCATCCCCATTTTTGGGACATTCTGGAGGAGAGGCTGGTGTTGAGTCAGGGTGTGTCTTTATGCTCCTTTCCTCTTTGAAGGGAAAAGATCAGTTGAAAGCTGACCGCACCTACAAACTTTTATGCTATTGCTTTTTATTAATTAATGGATAGGTAAAATTTTCCTCTTTGTTGACTTATGTGTTGGCAGGAACTGTAAAATTCATCTAGTCCTTCTATCCATCCTATGCTGGATCTGGTCCTTTTAACAACATTCTGTCAGGAGGTAGCCTACCTTCCTTTTGCTTGAATACCTCTTGTGATAGGTAGCTCCCTGCCTCTGGAGGCAGGTTAGTCCATCTTTGGACAGCTCTAATTCTTAGAAAGATCTTCTTAAATTCAGCTGTAATTTGTCTCCTTAAGATGCACCCACTGGCGTCTTCTCAAGAATTTACCTCAGAGTTCTGAGCCCTGTGTGGGTGACAGGGATCTAAAAGGGGCGCCCTTTACTAAACTGACACCTACCCTGCCATAAAAAGATTCAAACCCAGTGAGGAACATAAAGACGATCCTGACTTAGGTGTCCTCCTGGAGATTCTGATTCAGTGGGTCTGGAATAGTATCTGGAAATTTGTACATTTAAGAAACAGCCAGGTAATTTTTTATAGATGGAAGTTTTGAAATCACTGCTGAGTGAGTCTGGGAAAGCCAAGGGTTTTTTAGTTAGTTTTTGTTTATTTGTTCTTTGATAGTGCTAGAGATAGGTTGCTTTGACTGGGTCCTGGTCATTTTTTCCCCATGAAAGTGCCTGCTTCTTTCCAAGTGCCTAGATCACCAGGGAGAAGGAAGTTGGTCTGGCATCCCCATAAGGCTGGTAAAATTGTTTGTCTTGTCTTTAGAAAAAAATAATCTGCAAACTATCCAAAGCCCTAGGACTGCAGTGTGTGTGTCATATATGACTTTGGTGGAAACCCCCTTATCCTCCATCATAATGTTACCTGAGATGCCAGAGTACATCTGCATTCCACAGTGTTCGTGGTGTCCATTAAGGAGTTCCGTCCTGAGCCCTTGTGAGTGATGCTGTTTTGAGGATGTCTTCTTTGTTAACCCACAAACTCGTACCTGGTGTCAGGGATTTCCTTCAGATGTGTTAGTGCAACAAGATACAAGGGTCGCTCCTTTCAGACAGTCCTGCCTTTGGGTTATCTCGCCTGCTGCAGCAAGTGGATTAAGAAAGGGAGAACCAGGAAGGAATGAATAAAGCAGAACAAGAGCAGTCTGCAGGGAGGGGCCCAGGTGTGCTACTCTGACAGACACTTGGTATTGCTGTCCTTGATGGGAAGAAGAAGGAAGTGGCTTCAGATCTGAAAGGATCTGCTCAGGGCCTCTGGATGGGACTGCAGTATTCATTGGTAGTAGGAGGGGGTTGCTGTAAATCTTTTCTTTCTCTCCTTTTCTTGTTGAGGGGAATGCCAGCTGTATGGCAGAGAACACATTGTGACCTTAAAAAGTAGAGTAAAGCCAAGAAATGGGATGACAAAAGCAATAGTGGAGAGTGAGAAAGGTGAATTACTATATTAAGTTATATATATAAATGTGTAAGCTTCTGTATGATGCTCTGGTAGGAGCCCTAACTATTGGCTCTTTGTAGAATTTACCTTTGTAGCTCTGCTGTCTTAGTGGTGTGTTAGGAAGGATTGTGGTGTGTTGACATCCTCAAATTGTGTTTACTTTCACATCACATGGTAGGGGGTAAAGGGTTTTCTTCTAGATTTATGGAAATCATTGACCATGTGGAAGATGCCTGCCCCCACAGAGCTGACGTCATCACGGAGGCAAGACTGGTGAGCACACAATTAGAAGTATGAAGTACAGTCATCTAGTCACTTGTTTACACTCTCTGAGAGCAGTTTCCTGCAGTCAGCGTGACTAAGTGGTAGGGTCTGGGGAAGTCACCTCCAGGTCCGCTAGGGAATAGCGACGCAGCTCACCTCTGCTGGGCTTGACTGTTGCTCTTCTTTCTCTGCTGTAATTTAGAAATATCAAAACTTGACTTGAAGAAAAGACAAAGATCCCTTGTGTGGTGGGGGTGTAAATATGAATTTGGCACATGTCGTGGTGTCTATTATGTCTATTAGTGGGTAGGAGGGAGGGCCGTGTTCTCAGTCCTGGATGCCAGGCCTGATGTAGGACAAGTTCAGGTGGAAGTGTCTTCTTTGGAAGATCTAGTCTCAGTGGCAGTAGCTGAAGGAATTTCTTGTCACAACCAGGCGGTGACTGAGATGCGGTATGGACACACCCAGAGCTGCTGCCTCAGGTGGCATTGATTAATCGTACTAACATCTCCCTCACCCTCTTGTGCTTGTCTTGGCAAAACCCTGTTCTACCAGCCCTTCAAAGTTTGGTCTTTACTAGATATGATTGAACAAACCGTTGGGGGGTCATTTTATTGTTCCTTGCCACCCATGGACTGCAGGCCTGTTACCTTGGTACAGCTTTGGTGCCGTAGGTCCTTGGGCCAGGCAGCGAGGGATCTGAGTCTCCCTTTGCCTGGGACCAAAGCGCTTACCACAGAGGCCTGCCAAGGGCAGTTTCTGGTCTTCAAGTCAGTTTCTGCTGCAGGGTATTGGCAGCTGGGCAGTGACTCTGGTTCTTTGAATAATACCTCAGCCACATAGCATGCCAAGATGGACTCATTGTCTCACAAAGACAGGTTGGATCTGTGGATGTTGCAGAACCTGTTTCTGGGTTAAGAGTAGCTTTCTCACCCTCAAATAATTTATTCCTGTGAAGAAAGCATATGTGTATTTTGTGAGACAAGGAAAACATGATAATATTTTGTTTGGAGTCAGATATTGTTTCCTCAGTAATAGGTTGTCTTTTAACAAATGGCATCCCTTTAAAATACAATTTTGCTTGTTGAATAAAGAGTTGTACAAGAAGCTGGGGTTGCATTCTGAAGTATACTACCTTGTTCAGAGACAGGTGCATTCTCAAATTGTTGTTTGCTTCCTTTTCATTCTCTTTTACTCTCATCTCTCTTTTGTGAGGAGATTCTAGAAGCCTCATAAGCCTGAAAGATTAAATAGCCTATTTTAACTAGTACCAAACAGAGATCAGTTACATAGGCATACTTATCCAACATTCAAATAAGAATAATTGACTATCATTTACTCACTAATATTTTCTGTTGAGTTTCCGAATATGAATAGTCAGAAAACTAGTGCTAATGTGTTAACTTCTCTAAATGGTAAATATGGTAAGCTGCAAAGAAATTTATGTTTCATTCTCTGCTTTCACTTGCTTTTGTTTGTCCATAAAATGTTGAGACTCACTGAAGTTTGAGAACATGTCTATTTTATTACTTTTTATTATGTTTTTCTTTGCAGTGAACATGCCTTCATTTGCTTGATCTTTTTAAGTTGGAAACATTAAGGATATTTACCTTATTAACATTTAAAGCACTTTCTAATCTTTATGAGGGTTAGAGAAAAAAACATACCTTGTGAATCATCAGTCTTTGGCATTAAGTTGCTTTTTAAAGTAACAATATATCATGGCTCTTGTGACATATACTTACTAAGAGATTTAAGGAAAATAATTGTAACTAAGAGCAAACATTGTAACATTTTAAGCTAGGTCTATATAGCAACTGCTGTTATTTCTTGTATTTACATATCATTAACTCATATCTATAGTTTGTTGATTTTTCTCTGGCACCTTTATGAATTTTTTTGCAGAGAGGATATTTACTTAAAAACTAATTACATTTGGAAGTAGTTAAGGGCATTTGAAAAATCTAGAAAAGTATAAGAAAAATAATCCATAATCTTATCACTGTTAATATTTTGGTGGACATCTTTTGGTGTTTTTTAAATAAATAACCTTATTTTAAAGAAGTTGATTCATTTTATTTATGTATATATATTATTATTTATATAGATTTATATATATCTATACATATGTTATGCACACATGAACACATAATAAAAAGTAATAAAATATATGTATATGTGTGTGTATATATACACTTTTCTGTTCTGCCTTTCATTGGTGGTTATAAGTATTTTGATATTTTCAAACATTTTTTATAAATTTAATTTAAATGGTTAAATAACACTCTCAATAGGTTTACTATGTTTTAACTACTCTCCTTTAATTTGGTTGCATATTTGGTTGTTTCCGTTTTTTTTTTTCTTATATAAATGATACTGATCATCTTCGTACAGAAAGGAATTTCCCTCTTTAGGATTTTTCCATTAAGCTAGATTTCCAAAAGAAAAATTAGTATGTCAAAGGGAGTGATTTTTAAAAATTGGGAAACAGGATTTAAGAAAAAAAAAAACAGGAAAACATAAGAGAAAGTTAAAATCTCCAATAATCCCATGACCTCCAACCAAAACCCATGGTTACTATTTTGATACATTCCAGTTTTTTTCCCCCCAGGTCAATTGTTATAATTGGGATTTTAAAGTACACACAGTTTTATCCTCTGCCTCTGTACCACTTAAAATCTTGTGAACATTTTTTCACATATATAAACATTCTTTAAGAACATGCTTTTGAATGCTACATACTGTTCTGTTTTAAGGATCTGTTATATTTCACTTAAACTGAAATATATTTTTAGTTTCCAATTTTCCTAATTATAATATAAATTTTGGTAGGAATATTTGTTGTATCAATAAATATTTTTCCACAGCTTTTAATACATACTGCCAAATCCCCTTCCGTATTGTTTGACCAGGCTATACTTCTATCAGCAGAATATGAGACTTCCAGTGTTCCCAACCATTGTCAACAGTTTTTCTTTTTAAAACTCTTCACGAGTGTGATAAGTAGTAAATGCTACCTCATCTCAATTTGCCTTCCTGATTACAGTGATATTGAATGCTTTCCTATATGGTCAGTGGGCATCTGCATTAACTTTTCTTTTTCTTTTTCTTTTTTGGTAAATGATGTCTTTTCCCATCAAGGTGTTCATTTTTTGGTTACTGATTTGAAAAGCTGTTTAAATATTAAAGGTATTAGTCCTTGTGCTATCTTAAATATGTTGCAACACATATGGGTAGGTTAAAGTACGTAATACCAAATTGTTACCAATATTGATATCAAAATTGTTAATTTGATAGGTTAAATTTTTTATCCTTTGATTTCTGATGGGCTTGGTCAATTTTTTATGTGATTGCTTACTGGTATTTTCTGTATCTGCTTTAAAATTCTTATCTGTCAAAAATCAACAAGTTGTTAATTGTCTGTGTCCAGGAAATGCACATTTACCTTAAGAAGATACTGGAGGAAAGTGGTATATTCTGGAACTGATTATGTGATTTGGGGTGGGTCGTGGGTAAGCTGCTTTTGCTTGTCTTCCTAGGTATCCAAGATTTTTGATGTATGTAACATCCCTGAAAGGCAGGGCTAATGCACTACTAAATCTGATATTTTGACCTAGTTGATAATTGTACAGTTGATAATTGTCTAGCCAGTCAATTTAGTCAGACAACAGGATGACTAAGATTCCCTCCCCTTTCTCCTGACCAAATTGATTAGTTGTGGAACTGAATTGACTGAATCAACCTGTTGTTTTGGCACCCCATGGACACCACCTGTTTCTTCCTCTTCTCCTTGCAGCCTCCCACTGCCCTAGTACAGTGCTGCTTGCACAGTGGGTAGGAGATCAGTGTTGTTGCTGAAGAATGTTGCAATTAAGAAGAGTAGGTTGCTTTTTTTTTCAAGCTTGTATGTTCTTAAGGCACCCTGCTGCTTTTGACATTAAGAGCTCCAGCTGAACTGCCCTATGCAGAAGCTCTGTAGGTCTAAAGTGTTTGATTCACAGTAATTTCAGGCAATATGAATGCTTTCTTAAGAATCATTGGAATTTACTGGGCTGGTTGTTTGCCAGCTATTACCATATTTAGTTTGAGGAGACCTGGGGAACAAGGACATTTCTGACCAACTAAAGATCGAAGCCTTTCTGAAGGATTATGACTTTGTTTTAAAGGTATGGTTAAGAGTGCCAGTTAGAGATTCTAGTTTGTGTCCACTGGTTTTTGTTTCTGTGCCCCATCCACAAAGTTAATTTATGGATGGGTAAAGTGATTTGATGGGGAAGCTCTTTCTCAACATGAAGTTGAATACTGTTTCTAGGAGGAAATTAGAGAATTCTTATGTCTAGATTGTGGCCTGAGAGGCTTGTCAGCACGTGAAGCTGCTGATTGAAAACATAGGTCGATGGGTGTTTATTCTCATTTTTTTTCTTGAAGGCTTATTCATTTTCTGCTTTGTCATGGTCTGAATTTATTATGGCCCAGTCCTTTACTCCACCTACTTTTGGAACCATCAGCCTTCCCTCTGTGGCTTAAAGTTTCTCTGCCTCAGCTTTTTCCATCGTAAAGATGACGTTAGTATTTGGAAAGACCAATCAATAAATTAACATAAAACTTATTTTCATAAAATAAAACAACCCCACCATTTACATTGTAGTGCAGAGTTTACAGAATACTCAATGCAATTGCCTGCTTTAATCTTCAAAACCCTTGGTGGAAACTGAGCCTTAGAGGGGTTAGCTGGTTTATATGCCATTGTTTAGCCCTAGATAAAAAGTGACAGAGCTGGAACTTAAACTTGTGCTTTGACTTTTTAAACCTCAGCTTTTTTTGTTTGTTTGTTTTAACATTTGCTGAATTTTTTTATTAAGGTATCATTGATATACATTCTTATGAAGGTTTTACAAGCACAACAATGTGGTTATTACATTCACCCTTATTATCAAGTCCTCCTCCCATACCCCATTGCAGTCACTGTCCATCAACATTTGCTGAATTTTTGTGTCCATCATTCTGCTAGGGGCTTTAAATATATTCACTCATTTAATTCACATGGCAATCCTTTGGGGTAGATAATATGTACCTATATTACAGATAAGGAATTGGAGCTTAGATTCACAGCTTTGAGTGTTGGGGTGAATAATGTGGTTAGTGAGGGATGAGCCAGGATTCAAACCTCTCAGTGGCTCCAGGGCCTCTCAGTCAAACATGGTGCTTTATGCATCTTCATACAATTACACTTGGCAACAACCCCGCCAGAAGGGGAGGAGACAAATGGAGAAACTGAGACTTATAACACCTGAGGACTGTGCAGTTAGCAAGTGTAGCAGAGTTTGGGATTTAGAGCTAGGGTCTGTTGGTCTCTGTAATACTCATTCCAGTACACTGAAGATGAATGTTTGTATGATATATATGACCAAAAATTAATTTGTAAGACTGTCAGTTCTTAGAATGTAGAGACCAGCTGTTAGAAATCATTTGTATCTTTTAAATAAGTTAAGAAATGGATGGAATTAGTTGACTGATGGCCCTTGCCTTCCCTCACACTCAGGACAAGCAGATTGAATTTGGGTTGAGAAGAGGGGCGTTTCCATTAAAGATGAGTCTTTAAGCCCAAATGGGCCACAGCTATGACCTCTTCAGAGGGCTGCTCTGAGGATCAATGGCTCAGCTCATGAGGGCTCTGTCTGGGGACATTCCTCTCTGTGTTTATAGCACCTTCTCTTTGAGAGGGAGTTACCAGCTTATGGGTAGAGATGGTGGGGAGACTTGTAAGTCTGGCTCTAAATGTACTAGCCCTGTGTCCTTGGGGAAGTTTCTTAAGTACTCTATGCCTCAATTTCACTATTTATAAAATGAATATAATAGTAGTATGTCATTGTTAGGGTTGCTATGAGGGTTAAATAAGTTAATAAATGTTAAATTCATAGCACAGTGCCTTGCACATAGTAAGAGTGCAGTAAATCATAGTTATTGTTGTTGGTAGTTTTATATTGCAGTATGGACTGGCTTTTTGTTGCTTTCATTTTTCTTTAATCAAAAGTGGATGACTGATTCGGAGCCTTGGTGAGAAATAGGAACCTCATCTTTACAGCATATAGGTTGTCCACTGGTTTCTGGTGATCCTATAAATATTTAGGGGTATTGTATTTGAATCTGTTCCCATAATGGGGTGTATTTTCAATTTGGAGAAATTTTGGCTATTATACAAATTGCATTGATAGGTATTTAATCATTTAAATATAATAGCAGGTCCAGCGTTCTTGTTCTCCAATTTCCTATGATATGACAAACATCGTCACGTGCCATCTGGTGTCACCATGTGGAATACTGGCATAAAGCCAAAATATTTTGATATTTTAATTAGCCTTATAGCACATAATGGATCATCTCTGTTAGACATTTTGAAGCAACAAAAATACCCCAATGTCTACTATTACAACTTCAGGGACTCCTAGAGATTTTGGGATATCAGGCTGGGAACCACCTGTCTAGCTCATCCTTGTTTTACAGGTGAGGAAATCAAAGCTCAGAGAAGCAAGCTGACTGGCCAAAGGGCCCAGAGCTAGGTCAAGATTAGGGCCAGAGTCCAAGGTCTTGTTTTCTAGTCAAGTGACCTTCCCTCTACACTCATTACTCAAATGATGTACCAGTTGTTGATGTACTTCTGAGGTCTGAAAAGGGAACAGTGAAGGAGTGGAAGGGTGAGGAAGGGGAGAGGTGTGGCCATATTGAAAATGTCAGTGATAGCAGAGAAAATATTTGCCTGTGAGCCTCTGCCTGTCCCTTTGTATTTCTTTGTAGTGTTTAAGACAACCCAGCAGGGCTAGTGTCATTAGTGATTCAGAATTGGATTAGCCAGGACTGGTGGAGTTACTTTCTCAGAAAAGAGTTTCATATTTTAACATTTGTTTCCCATGACAGTGCTTATTTTCAAGTTTTGGCAGCCTTGAACAAATGGTTGTCAGGTTTTTGTTTTAAGGCACAGCTCCAAATTATATTTTGCTGATTTAGTAAACTGTCTTCTACCTACCACTCCCTTCTGCTCCCTCTATAATTATTTCTAAGATTTTGTTTTTCAGTTGTGGGAGTACTATGAGAGGTCTTCTTTTATAGTCTGAGGTATTTATAATTATGTGTAAGCACACTGTTTACAGAAAATGTAAGTGACACATATGTTAACTCAGATACCCTTAAAACATTTAAAATATTTTCCAGTAATTTAAGTCTTTCCAAAAAAAGCAGCTGAAGCCACTTACAGTAAAAGAGAAGAGGTATACACTAAGGATAGCAGCATTTGAATGCAATTAATATAGATAAATGTGAATGTCATTTTGGAGGACCTGGGAGTATTTGCATGAAAGCTGACCAAGACCATTAATAGAGAGAACAAAACAAACAAAAATCTCTGTCCTCAGGGAGCTTATAAGAAGTAATAATATCTTCCATATACTGAGGTTTACTTTGTGACAGATGCCTGGAGACAAAGTACTTTCTCTATTTCTTCAGACCTCACAGTAGGTGTTATGATAACTATTTACTGAAAGGTTAAAAGATGGTCATTCAGGTCACCCAGATAGTCAGTGATATAGAACAGCAACTGGAACCCCTCTTAGCTGATGCCAAAGCACACACACTTACCCACTGTAAAAATGCCATTGTGGGTAGTGGAATCCTGTGGTCTCGCAGATAATGTAACATTGGATTTAGTAATATTTTGTCTACTAAACTGACTTAAGTTTTACTCTTCTTAACATCTTGTCTCTGAATGAACATTTGCATAATGTGGAAATTATTTTAACTTCAAAATTCCATTTTGAGCAGTTGCAGTTCCTTCTAATCCTTTTGTAAGCGGGAAGAATGGATTTATGTTTGCTGTAATCCAAAGCAAGTTGCTTAGCTTTTCTTCCCCTGTTACTTCTTGATCTTAAAAGAAATTCTTTAGTAGATTAAGACCAGGAATGAATGTGTAGCTTTTTTTTTTTTTAAATAAAAAACAGTTTGAAACATTGCAAATATCAATCCAGAGTAATATTTGTGCCAGTCTTTTTAGTGACAGGTTTTTCTTGACTCTGCACTTGTGTTCTTAGTGTATCATTCTGAAAGGAATGTAAAAGAACATGCAAAATAATTGGAATGTATCAGCATATGAACAATGGACATAGCCAATTACTAAAACTACCCAGTACTAACCTGTCTTGGCCTGGGAACTTTGAATTAACTGTGTGTTATACACATATCATTAGAAAAAAAGCAAGAGGATAACTTTGGTTTTTCTTTTCTGTGAACTTTTTCTTTATTATCTCCTATGTTACAGAGAAGATGGTCATCTGTACTAATAGATGAGAGAAATGATAATCCCAGATAATCTCTTCTGTTTTAAAATACAGCCCTACACATGCATGCTCAGACACTGAGTCCCTTCAGAGATATTGGACTTTCTCCTTAAGGTTTAGTTGTCTTAGTCACCAGTTGAATGGTGGAGACAATGCCCAGGGATATTCAGGATAGTGAAAGATATAAATGATAGTAAAGGTTGATTGCTCATTTTAAATTATTTCTTGGAATCTCTTTTATATACCCTTACCCACTACGTTCTGATGTTTACTTTAGCATCGCTGGTGAGTTTTGGAACTAGCTAGACCTGTCTCTGATGCTTAGCTGAGAATACTGAGTGTAAGTCTCTGTTTCCTTATTTACATAATAGGAATAACAGTCATACCTAACTTGTAGGATTATTTGTAAATAGTGCAAAAACATTTAATTGCATGGCTTTGGCCATAAAATAGATGCTCAAATGTAGGGGGACCCAAAGTTTAAACTTCATCAGCCCTATGTTAATTTCCCCTTTGGATGCTAGGGTCTGAGGATACTTGTCTCTGGATCTCCTGTTTCAGTTTCTTTGCATGATTAGGATCTGCTGCATTGCCAAGGCAAGGTCATGGGTCACCTAAAGAACAGACCAACAGCACTATTGTCTAGTAATTTCAAGTTTGTAGATTAACTGTGTATGAATTAAAAGCCTTTCTAATCCTTTTGTCTGCTTATAGTTTGCAGCATCTTGCACCTCTCATCTCAGAGACAATTGATTCATGGGAAAAAAAATGAGTGTTTCAAATCAAAGCTGGAAAGCTCTTTCAGTAAGGAGGATCTACTTGGTTAGCTTATTTGTTTCCATCTTTCACCCCTGAGTCTTCATAGAAATCAGGTTTGAAATTTTAGAAGCATTTCGTTTTCAGCATTGGGAAAGCTTATCTAATCAGGCATGTAAAGTGGCCTATGTTGGATTTCTGTGCCAGAGGAGGCCAGGGGAGGTTGAGGAGATTATCGCTCTAGCTTGTAGTTCATGAGCATTGTTGAGACACCAGGAGAGTGGTGAGGTGATTAGAAAAAAAATGTTGAAGCTGGTTACAGTAGCCCAGCACATATATACCTCCCATGCCAATCGGGGCTATTCTATAATGTAGGTATATGTGACCTAATTTGAATCATGTAATAGTTATCTGAGCTAGATGGTGAGGATTTCCTGTTTCACAGAATTTTGGATTGGGAATTTTATGTAAAATAATATTTTACATTAAATAGTGCTTTTCTGTTTGCAGTCACTTTTATAAACGTGATCTTATTTGAGCTACAAATGAGCTCTATAGAGGGAGGCCTGGTGATAGTATTTTAGTCTTACAGATGAATATAAGAAGTCTCAAATAGCTTAAAGGAATTCCCTAGATCACATGGTGAGTGTATGGCAAAGCCAGGATTAGAACCTATGTTCTGATGTCTAGGGCAGTTCTGTCTCATTATGCCACCTGGCTTCCTCCATAAGGTACTTAAATCTGAATTCTGTTCCCCATGATAGAAAAAGATTCTCTTCCCTTCTGTTTGATTAGTTGTGTGAGAGCATGGCAGCAATGAAGCAGAAGTTGATGATTCTTTACCAGATTGGTTAGTATTTTTTAAAGCTATTCTGTGCCCGAAGTAACCAGCTGTCCCTGTTACGTAGGCAGGATGCTGATACAGAGTGAAATAGGCAGGAGAGTGTGGCTGACTCAGCTGAAGCCTTCACAGCTTCCGTGTGTTCTGCCAGTGGGTCCATAATGTGCATTTTGTGTGCTCCGATGTCTCTTTCTTAGTATTTTTCTTCAGCTGTTTTTAATGTCTCAAGCCTTCTTCCTGAGTAGCCTGAAGTGATTTCATGTTCCTTTAAGTTTCCCTAAGATCTCTCAAGAGCATACAGCATATGCTACTCCTTAATGTAATTTTATTTCATAGCTTTTGGCATCTTTCTCCTTAGTCATTATAACCTTAAATCTAAACAGAATATAAATTGTGTATGCAGAGAGGCATGTCAGTATCGCTCCGTCACTTGTGTAAGTACACTTTAGCATCTCTTCTTTCCTTTTAATCAAAATGAGGAAATAGAATATGTTTTGTTATGGTAGTTTTACACATACACCCACAAGGAAGTGCGTAGTTAGCCTCTGTGGGAACTGTAACGAGTACATTTCAGGGAAGAAAGCGCATGATGGCTAAAATTTTAACTCTGCCAAATGTTTGTGGGGAAAGAAAAAAAGATCGAACTCACATATTGCACTTCAGTTTAGCTTACTAATTCTAAGGCTATAACTTAGATGAGTGTCTGTCTCGTTTCTTTCTGTTGGTCTATGAAAGTATGCTTGCCTTTCCACATGAGGGCTTCCACTCGTTGTACTTTGCCTCCAGGGGAGCCGACTCAACAAGCGTTCTGTCAGGTGTACAGTGTAGGAAAGCCGACTGCCAAGAGTGGCCAGCTAGTTGAAGGCTTGACACCTCAATATGAACAAAATGCCAAGTGGACTTTTTTGACTCTCCAGCAATCCAGCTGGGCATTTGGCGATTCCCTGTGGTCAGCTGAGAGCTTCTTTGATGAAGGCCACTGTCATCTAGCCACATAGGGGCCATGCCTCTCTGAAAACTAGAAAGATTTGGCAGTTGAATATCATGATAGCGGGGATCCCATTCTCCATTATCCTAAGGAGAGCTTTGTTAACAGGGTTGCTCCTGAGGCACATAGATTATCCAAAATGCTATAGTTTGTTCATAGAAAATTGGGAATTGATCATACTTTTTATTCATGACAGGTTAAAATTGATAGACTTGTAGCTTTTAATGTAGTAAAGGAATATTTATGGTTTTGGTAAAGTTTTGAATTTCAAATTTGACAATTTGAATATTTGAATTAAATATCGTTGCTTTAAGTGTGCGCGCATGCGCATTTATTGGGAGGAGGAATAGACCTTGGAACTGTTTAAAATTTTTTTAATAATAGTGCCTATTCTCAGTTGGCATTGCAGAGCTGTCCAGAATGCTGCTCAGGTCTAGTAAAAAGATTTAGGGAAGTTGTAACTAGTTTAATAACCATCTGTGGAGTGACATAGATGGACACACCCGGTTACACAACATCTGAGTTTGAGAACTGCTGATGTGCAATCATCCCATCAGCGTCTTCTCATCATTATCAGCAAGAGTAATGGCTCAGCTCCTTCTGCGCCTGCTTGAAAAGGCAGTGCAACCAGGGCAGAGAGTACATTAGACCTGGCAAAGGCATAGCCCTTTCTACCCTTCTCTCCCAAAGTCCTCTTCAGACATACACTTCTGGGAGTTTTCACAACAATTCACCTTATATCTTGTTTGTCATTAATTTTCTCTCTTAAGTACTATATCTCTCCAACTCACATTTTTGCCAAAACCAGGAAGGGCTGCTGTACTGTGGGTAATTTTTCTCATCCATTTCTTCGTCATTTGAGAGCCTTCACGTTTGTGGCTCATGCTGTTTTATGTGTACAAAAGTATTCAGTATCTTTTCTAGTTTATGCTTTTGTTTTAGTTGTTGTCAAACCACTTATGAGCACTTTATACCATAAATTAGTTTGGTCACTGTGAGTGGGAGGGAAGGAATCAGTTCACAGGAATAAATTTGCATGTTGAGATGATACCCAATAGTTGGCAAAGCGCTTTCATGTGCATTATCTCCTTCATAAGGCCACGTGTTCATTGGTGGAGACTGAGGCAGAGGTCCTGTGAGACCTAACCCAAAGTCACATGGTAGGTACTGGGAAAGATGGAGAACCAGAAGCCAGGCTTTCTGTCCTTTGATGTATAACTGGATCATTACTTTATTGGCAGAAATGTGGACTCTTTCTGTTCTTAAAAGGTACCCTTTTGCCTTTGGAAGGGATGTTAACAATCCTTTCCAGAATGGAAAAAAGATGGTCATATTTTCCTTCCTTTTGATAAAAATCATTGTGTTTTCTCTAAGTCTTATTTCTAACTATAGTCTGATGGTACTGCAGGACTTCTGACTAAGGTGACTTCTGGAAAATTAAGGTTTTTAGAAATTAGTGAGGTTTTCCATAACTTTCTGAAGGTGTAGATTCAATCTGGTGATACAAATGTGTTTTTTGATATAGCAGCGCATTGTAAACTTTAATTCTGGACTTTTAATATTTGATTACCTTTTTTCTGGAGCATATGTGTGTGCACAAAATAGATGCTTAGTAAGTTGTTGATTTGACAAGTGGTCAAATTCAAGGCTAATAGTGGTAGAGCAGTGTGGTATAACTTCAGTGCCAACTTTTCTGTGTGTAGACTGGCTGTGAGACCTAGCTCATTTTTGAGAACTGTTGTAGAGTTTCAGGAAGCATCCTGAAGCTGTGGTCCAGAAGTCCTGGTATGGGACCGTGTGAGCACAGGGAATGTGCTTAGGTAAGAGACCTATTTTAAGAAATAGGTTTTGCATGGCTTCCGAGAATCAGGCTTTCTGCTAAATGTTAGAGTAGTTGTTTCAAAGGGGCTCTTTGTCTAGTGTAGGCTTCTGTTGGTTAGCTAAAGAAAAATAGAAGAGGAGAAGCAATTTTTGGGAACTTCCTTGAAGATTATAGTTGGCTCTAAAGAGTCTTGGTTGAACTAAATGAGTAACTAGTTCCTAGAATTAATGAACTTCCCAGGAGTCCTTTGGGTGTGTATGTGGCCCCCTGGAATTGCTGTAGGGTTCCTGGTCATCACGGTTTGGCTCTCAGCTTGACTGTACATTAAATTTTGGAGGGTTTATTAGAACACAGATTGCTGGGTACACAGCCCAACACTAGAGTTTCTGATGATTCTATAGGCCTGGAGTGGGACCTGGTAATTGGCATTTCTGAGAACCAGGATATGCTACTGCTATTTTGGTAACTACGCTTTGAGAACCACTGACTTAGAGCAACCCTGGGTGTTTGAGTTTTAGGGCAGAGGGATCTATGTACGCTTGTCTGGGATCTTGTCACAGCTCTTCCAGTGCACAGAGGTAAGCTTCCAGGTATATTAACTCATTCAACAAATATGTGAGTGTCCACTGTGTGTGCCAGGCACTGTTGCAGTTGTTAGGGGATGCTGTGAAGAAAGACACAAAGTGCCTTTGCTTATGGAACTTAAGAGAACAAAGGCCAGGACTGACCTGTTGTTAGCTCTGCTGGTTATTGATGCCTGCAGGTGAGCCTGTTCCTTTCCCGAGCACCCTTCCACTTACTCTACTTTATTCTGGAATCTTAGAATTGAGTAAGAATGACACTGATATTGTCGATCATTACCATGACTTTACTGAATGCTTGTTCTGTGTCAGGTACAGTGCAGCTAAGTGCCTCATGTCCATTACTTCATTTACTCTGTAGAAAAACCTTGGCATTTTAATCTCGATCTAAAAAATGAACTTTGAAAGAGTTGGTAACTTATCCAAGTTTGTGTAGCGAGTTAATGGTGGAGTTAGGTCTCTCTGACTGCAAGGCCACACTCTTTACTACCATGCTTCAGTACAGTGTTTTCAAACTGCATGTTGTGACTACTCGTGGGTCATAAAACCAGGTTGGCAGGTCTTGAACCGCACTTTTGGGGAAAAAAAGGAATAGAATAGAAAATATCACATAGTAAGGATAAATACTGTTTTTTGAAATTTGTTTTTGCTATGTATATATAAATATGAATGTTGAGTTTCTGACTTAAAATACATTTCTTACTGTAGATCACAGTAAAAAAATGTTTGCAAGCTGATGCCTTGTTGGCTATGGGACCATAGGTCATATAATCATCATGTTTTTCAAAACAGACTAAAATATTTAGGCCTTAGAAAAGTAATTTTTCAAGAGCACAAACATAGTTAGTAATGATACAAAGACAAGATGCCTGACTTTTTAGCCCCTGGTCCACTGTTTTATTCCTCACACCAGGCTGCTTCCTTAAAAGTGCATTATATTGCCTGGGAATTGAGTCTTATCTTCCCACATGATGGAAAATATGCCGTGGAACCTTTAGAGATGTTGACAAAACCTGAAAAGGGAAGTTGAATCTCAGACTGCTGTAGGCAGGTGAAAATTCTGCCACGGAACCCCCAAAGTTTGCAGATAAAAGATAGAACATTTTTCCTATTACTTCTGGTGTACTTGATGCAATGAGGATAATAATTTTAATTAACAGTGCCAGGGAGTAAGCATGTTCCATATATTAACTGTTTGATGACTCATTATTTTGAAAAGGTGGTCATTTCTGGGACATGAACTTGGCTGTTTTGACTTAGAGGGGGTATGTTACCAACAAGAGTTAACACTTCTCTATGCTTTTCCTACTTCCTTATTTGGTTCCTGCCAAGTTCAGAGCAATTTACTTCATAGTATGGCTTACCTAGGCATGGTTGGCCTTGGCTTCATTTTCTTTTGCCAGACATGTACGCTGTAATTTAGGTTCCTGTTTCTTTCCCCTTTAAGTGAGTACATTGCTGATTTGCATCAGGGGCAGGGCTGGGAATGGTCAGCATGATTGAGTGGTGATACACGTTGGTCCCATACAGAATGCTGCCCCACCATTTTACATGAAGCAGCTTTTGGTGTCCAGGAGTAATGGGCGACACTTGGAAGTAACTTGAGAATGCTTACATGCCCTTCCAGCAAGTGTCTTTTAGCGTCACACAAACAGGCCATGGAAGGTGGGGGAATGCAAAGTCAAGGCCTCATCAGGGACAGAGGCAGGGATTGAGATTGGTGGGGAGAGGCTAATATGGTCTAGTTAGAAGAAATGACAAGTAGAAGCAGGTAAGGATCGGATGAAAACCTAACTTGTGAATCATAAAATTTGGGTAAGAGGGAATCTAAAAGACCTGGGAGAGTGAAGTGATTGGCCCTTGGTCAAATGGCTGGATGATAGAGAGCCAGGCACAGAACCTAGGTCATCATTCTGTGGCCCCTTTCATTCTAACACATATTCACCAGAGTTGTCTTCCAAAGCACCCAGTTGCAGAAAAGAGGGACTGTCACTTAACCTAGAGTGAATCAAATAGAGAAACTAGGAACATGTATCAGTTTTATCTAGTTTCTTTGCATTTTCTCCCAAATGTTATGTATCCCTAGAGCTATGTGTGTCCTAGTTTGGGACTTGCAGGGGTCAAGGAAGAACCTCCAAACTTTAAAAAAATATACATGCCCCAAGAAAAGCATTTTTTTTTCTGAGCATGGGCCCTCTCCTCCAATTAGGTAAATAAATGTCTTTAAATTTTTTTTAATTTTGTTGTCATTAATATACAATCACATGAGCAACATTGTGGTTACTAGATTCCCCCCATTACCAAGTCCCCACCACATACCCCATTAAAGTCACTCTCCAGCGTAATAAGATGCTATAGAGTCACTATTTGTCTTCCTTGTGCTATACTGCCTTCCCCGTGCCCACAACCCCATGTTATGTGTGCTAATCGTAATGCCCCTTACTCCCCTTCTCCCGCCCTTCCCACGCACATTTCCCAGTCCCTTTCCCTTTGGCAACTGTTAGTCCATTCTTGGGTTCTGTGAGTCTGCTGCTGTTTTGTTCCATCAGTTTTTGCTTTGTTCTTATGCCCCACAGATGAGTGAAATCATTTGATACTTGTCTTTCTCTGCCTGGCTTATTTCACTGAGCATAATACCCTCTAGCTCCATCCACATTGTTGCAAATGATAGGATTTGTTTTCTTCTTATGGCTGAATAGTATTCCATTATGTATATGTACCACATCTTCTGTATACATTCATCTACTGATGGACACTTAGGTTGCTTCCATTTCTTGGCTATTGTAAATACTGCTGCGATAAACATAGGGGTGCATATGTCTTTTTCAAACTGGGCTGCTGCATTCTTAGGGTAAATTCCTAGGAGTGGAATTTCTGGGTCAAATGGTATTTCTATTTTGAGTTTTTTGAGGAACCTCCATACTGCTTTCCACAATGGTTGAACTATTTTACATTCCCACCAGCAGTGTAGGGGTGTTCCCCTTTCTCCGCATCCTCGCCAGCATTTATCTTTTCTATGTTGGCCATCCTAACTGGTGTGAGGTGATATTTCATTGTGGTTTTAATTTGCCTTTCCCTGATAATCAGTGATGTAGAGCATCTTTTCATGTGCATGTTGGCCATCTGAATTTGTTCTTTGGAGAAGTGTCTGTTCAGATCCTCTGCTCATTTTTTAATCGGGTTATTTGCTTTTTGGGTGTTGAGGCATGTGAGCTCTTTGTATATTTTGGATGTCAACCCCTTATCGGATACATCATTTATGAATATATTCTCCCATACTGTAGGATGCCTTTTTGTTCTGCTGATGGTGTCCTTTGCTGTACAGAAGCTTTTTAGCATGATGTAGTTCCATTTGTTCATTTCTGGTTTTGTTTCCCTTGCCTGAGGAGATGTGTTCAGGAAAAAGTTGCTCATGTTTATATTTAAGAGATTTTTGCCTATGTTTTCTTCTAAGAGTTTTATGGTTTCATTACTTACATTCAGGTCTTTGATCCATTTTGAGTTTACTTTTGTGTATGGGTTAGACAATAATCCAGTTTCATTCTCTTGCATGTAGCAGTCCAGTTTTGCCAACACTAGTTGTTGAAGAGGCTGTCATTTCCCCATTGTATATCAGTGGCCCCTTTATCATATATTAATTGACCATATATGCTTGGGTTTATATCTGGTCTCTCTAGTCTATTCCATTGGTCTGTGGTTCTGTTCTTGTGCCAGTACCAAATCGTCTTGCTTACTGTGGCTTTGTAGTAGAGCTTGAAATTGGGGAACATAATCCCCCCAGCTCTATTTTTCCTTCTCAGGATTGCTTTGGCTATTCGGGGTCTTTTGTAGTTCCATATGAATTTTAGAACTATTTGCTCTAGTTCATTGAAGAATGCTGTTTGTATTTTGATAGGGATTGCATTGAATCTGTAGATGCTTTAGGCAGGATGGCCATTTTGACAATATTAATTCTTCCTATCCATGAGCACGGGATGTGTTCCATTTATTGGTATCTTCTTAATTTCTCTCATGAGTATCTTCTAGTTTTCAGAGTATTGGTCTTTCACTTCCTTGGTTAGGTTTATTCCAAGGTTTTTTATTTTTCTGATGCAATCGTGAATGGAATTGTTTTTCTGATTTCTCTTTCTGCTAGTTCATCATTAGTGTATAGGAATGCAACAGATTTCTGTGTATTAATTTTGTATCCTGCAACTTTGGTGAATTCAGATATTATATCTAGTAGTTTTGGACTGGATTCTTTAGGGTTTTTTATATACAATATCATATCATCTGCAAATAGGGACAGTTTAACTTCTTCCTTGCTAATCTGGATGCCTTTTATTTCTTTGTGTTGTCTGATTGCCACAGCTATGACCTCCAGAAGTATGTTGAATAAAAGTGAGAGAGTGGGCATCCTTGTCTTCTTGTTCCTGATCTTAAAAGCTTTCAGCTTCTCAGTGTTAAGTAGGATGTTGGCTATGGGTTTGTCATATATGGTCTTTGTTATGTTGAGGTACTTGCCCTCTATACTCATTTTGTTGAGAATTTTTATCATGAATGGATGTATTTTGTCAAGTACTTTTTTGGCATCTATGGAGATGATCATGTGGTTTTTGTCCTTTTTGTTGATGTGGTGGATGATGTTGATGGATTTTCGAATGTTGTACCATCCTTGCATCCCTGGGATGAATCCCACTTGATCATAATGGATGATCTTTTTGATGTATTTTTGAATTCAGTTTGCTAATGTCTTTAAATTTTATACATATACAGTTATTAAACTATACATGCATATGTTAGCTCTCAGTAATGCTTAATTATAAGTTTTTTAGATTGTAAATATGTAGATGTTCTGAAAAGTTCTGCTATTCCAGTGGATGGTCTTGCAACCCTCCCACTATGGGATTACCCACATCTCATTTTGCAGACTGCTGGTCTAGAATGAAAATTGAAGAGTTTAATGTCAAAGGTATTTGTTCTTTTATTAGATTATTTTTTACTCTCAATACTTCTAATGTTCCTCTGCAAAATAGCTTTTTTTTTAGAGTAGAATAGAACTCTATTCTATTTTTTAGAATAGAAGTTTTAAATTAAAAAGCTGTCTTTTCAGAGTGTAAGAGATAAAGATTAGAGGATGTATGTGAATTGGCATGAATCTCTCTTTGAGAAGTAACGTTTTTGAGCTAAGGAGAATGAACAACTTTTTCTTTCAGGTTTCTGTTGGTGCAAAAATCCTCATTTGATCAGGGCCTGGTAAATGTTTCTTGATTTAAAAAAAAAATTCTTTCAGCCTGAACTAGAAAGCAAACTAGAAATGATGGAGCAATAGAATGGAGAATGTATCTATCCCACTTTGTTGTGGAATGCCGTTGAATCAGATTAGTAGCATGCAAGGGTGGTTGATTTGTTGTAGGCCTTCTGCAGTACCACCCAGAGATGAGCAAGACTGATAATGAGAAATAAAGAAAATGAATTCGTTCATCTCATTTCTGAAGTTGGCAGCCCAGGACTATGAGGATGAGCCAAGACAAAGATTCCCTGAGTAAATATGGTGAAAGTTTAATGTGGTAATTAGAAGAAATGCCATTTTTTCTAATGAAATAAAAAGGAATGATACCAGTTATCATTTGCAGAGAGACTGGCGAGCAAATCAGAGAAAGGGATAAAACTCACTTTGGCTACAGTACAGAACCAGACAGACTCAGGGACATGTATTTTATATATGTAGGTATTTACAAATATTTTTTTAGTTGTGAGTATGCAAATCATTATTATTAGCGCAGCTCAGTTCATTACTATTACTAGAAAAACAAGTTAAACCAACCACATGTCCTACTGAGGGTGAGTCAACAGAGTCATTTTAATATAAGGAGGGAAGTACATTGAGTTATTCCAAGTTCTGTGGTTTTCCTCCAGCTGAACAAAGATAGCTGTTGTTTTAGGAGTGGGGCTTAGATGCAAAAAAAGAAGTTGCCCATTTTCTTTCTTTCTCCTTTATAGCCATTTATTTTCTTTTTGCCCAAGACTTTTCAAAAATCCATTTTCTCTTTAGATTTCTGTCATCAGATTTCCTGAATTTTGATGGAGTATTTATTTATAGAAAGTATATTATGTATATAGACCAGTTGTAGTTTAAAACTTTATTTTGAATTCATCTACCAATTCATGGACCAGGGTTGGTATATGGCATAAGATATCCTTTAAAAAAATGTCATAAGGGAAACAGAAAAGTAATCTATTTTAACTTGTCATTATTTTTTACAGTTCTTTTGTGGTATGGGCAGGGAGTAAGGTGGTATTTTAGGGAATAATATACCAAACTGTAGTAATGAAATTTATCCTTTTGGCTTTGGAAGACAAGAGTCTGATGTTCTCAGCCTTGTGGAAAAATAGTGCTGTGAGCTGTCTGAGGTTTCCTCAGGTGGGATCCAGTATCAGTAAGGGTATGTGTCTAGGTAGTTTATTTCCTGGCTTGGGAAGGTGAGTTTTTGTCTTTTTTCCCTCTTGGTTGATTCCTTTAATTAGAGAGAAGCAGACCAGATAAAGAAAATAGGCTGTTTCTTCTGGCATTCTGGTCTTAACTGATTAATTACCTGCATTCTCAAAGCAGCAGGGCACACTTTTCCTGTTTAGTTGTCCAGTTTTCACTAACTCAACTGCAGATGTGCTCTTTGGAGGGATTTATTTCTAATCAGTTGATGATGGGTAGCTTGATCAAATGGTGATGTGCTACCTGCTTTTAATAGGGTCATCATTTTTAACAGTAAAATCTTGTCAAGATAAAGTGTGAGCATTCTTATGATCTGGTTCCAAAATTTCCTTTTGCTTCTGTGAAGCCACTCTGTTATTGAGAAGAAATGGTACCTAGGTAGAATTTTACAAAGGAAGAACTATACAATTTTATCCATTCTTTTATCTCACAGGGTAGTCTGTGGTTTTCCTGAGAAATAATACATAGAGTATATTGAATCCTAGAGTTGGAAAGTTTTCAAAAGTGGTGTTCTTTTGTTGAGGTAGGATTGATACTAATGAATGTATGTTGGTCCTTGTTAGGGCAGCATTGGTGGCCCCTCTTGTCCCAGGGACTTAGTTGTGGTTTTGCTTTTGACAAGCATGTGGTCATTAGCTGATCTTTGGTGTAAATGCTTTTTATGTACGTAGCTGGTATGTGGGTGCTTATCTACATAAGAATGTTATAGTCATAAATGTATATTATGGAGGTTTGCATGTTTTGGTGGGTATCAGGTTTTTCTGACTGCATCTCAGCAGGTGTCATGACTGAAAAGATGATGCTGGATTAGGAGCTAAAAGATGTGTTATCGTCCCAGTTTGGCCATCTGAACATGAATGACTTTGGGCAAGTCCCTTAGTTCTTTGAATTGCAGTTTTCTCTGCTGTAAAATGGTTCTGATACTGATTTGCATGCCTTTAAGGGTTTTGTTGGGTTCAAATGAGATAATTTGCATGAATTTATTTTTGTAAACTATGAAGGTACTTTTATTATAGCACAGTTTTTGACCAGTTGATCTGGGTATGGTTAGCCTTCTTAGGGCAGAGAATTAAGGGTTGTGAGCTGACTTTGATTTGTTTGGCCACAGTATTCACATTATTCTTAGAATGCTTATAGGTCTGGATGGGGACACATAGATGGAAATCAGCTGAAAATCCCTGTCCATCAGAAGGTGGGATGTTAATTTTACTTACATATTACCAAGTCAACACCAACTCCATCTTTAGGTAGGGGAGTACTGGATGGACCGTGGCCAGCCAGCTAATTTAGGGTATGACAGCTAATTTCTGGAATTCACATTGTTAGAGTTATTCCTTGAAGGTAAGGTATTGTGCTTTAGAAGGCTACTGATTTGGGGTTATTTTCTGTGGCAATGGAAGGTTACTCACAGAACCTCACTGTGTGTAAACTTATAACCTTGTTCTATTTAATTAAAAAACCAGATTACATTGAGGGGGTGGATACTTGATTCATTTGATGTTTTTAATGTATTTGAGACTTTCTCTGGTAACTTATATTTAGGCTCATAGCCAAAGTGATTACAATGCGTTGGTTTTAATATTTTTGATGAGGTAATGTGTGCTTTGGTGGAGAGGAGGAGAAATGTTATTTAATCACCAGCACTACGCTAATAACCAGATTCACTAAATCCTTTGTCCCTTTGCTTGAACTGAGGGTTACTTGCTTTCATACTGGTGTTCCAAAAGACTTAATCCTGTTAATGTGATGAGGTGATGGTTGGAAGGACATTCCCACTGAGCCTGGAGTTGTGTAACTGGTAAACCTACCTCTGTAAATCTCTCTTGTTCAATATGAGTAACACTCCCTGGTCTCCAAAGTGGAATGAATTTTTACTGAGGAAAGTATTTTAAGAGTGTTAAACAAAAGAGATTAAAATATCTCCTTTGCCAGGTCTTTGTGACCTTAGAAAACTAGAATAAACTATCATTTTGAAGATTTTGTTTTTGTCCTTTGTGGGAAATTAAGGACTTGTTTATGTTCTTTTGGAGGGAGATAGAAAACTACTGGCCTGCTCCTTCAACAGTTTGGCTTGACAAATGTTTTCCAAGCGTTTACCATGTGCCTGGCATCATAGCTGGGTTGAAGCAAGGTGGATCAGATGGTGTGTTGCTCAGTCCAGAACCTTTCTTTTGCTGGAACTTCCTTGGGCTGCCAGGCAGGAGGAATGGCTGCAAAGCAGATGAAATGGATGGTGGGCCAGGACATTTGATTCTTAAAAAAAAATTCCTCTCGGAATTTATGACTCATTTGTGAGAGTGGGAGAAACACTGGGATCAAAAAAGTTAACACTCCTTACAAGACTTACCCCAACATTTAAAATTTAATATATTGGGCATTAGGTCATTTCTTTTGCTCTTGCTGAGAACTCTGGACTGAAGGTGGAATAAGAGAAGTCTTTAGCCTCTCTTAGAACCAAGGAAACCTTTGTCAAAGGCATTGTGACTTTGAGTTTGCCAAATCAGGTGTTGCTGTGAATGCCAAACCTGGAAAGTTTAAGTTCTGATATCGTCATTTATTGAAGTATATACGTTTTCTGTCTTTGTTGCTTTTCTTTGCTCATTTAACAACGATTGAATGAGCAAGAATGTACATCAGCATTTGCAAACCAGATCATGACCATCAGTGTGCTGAGCTGTTTTTATTAAAATGAGTGCTACAACTCCACAGAAATCTAAGTAGTCTTGGAGATGAATTCTTGCTTACACTCAAAGTAAAGAAAGCATATGAGTAATTGGAAGGCTTATGTAGTTGGAGGACTTAAAAATTTTTTTAAATTTTTTATTAAGGTATCATTGATACACAATCTTACGAAGGTTACACATAAGCAACATTGTGGTTACAATGGTGTTCCCCCCATACCCCATTGCAGTCACTGTCCATCAGCATAGTGAGATGCTATAGAGTGGAGAACTTTTTTTTTTAAGAAGAATTGATTGAACATTGAAATTATCAGCTCTTCATCAAATATCTTTTTGTGCATTAAATATTATTTTTTTTGTTGGTGGGGTTGGTATTGATTTGTGGTTGAAGAAACGAATTAAAAGAGAACAGTTGAAAACAAAACTAAATAAAAATTGAAGTTTGGAGCTACTTTTCCTGTTTTCTTCTCCTCTAGATATTTAGTAAAGATT
The DNA here is from genome assembly GCA_032199065.1 of Smutsia gigantea. NCBI lineage: Eukaryota > Metazoa > Chordata > Mammalia > Pholidota > Manidae > Smutsia > Smutsia gigantea. The sequence continues at coordinate 36,187 of JAVSCE010000763.1, read as the reverse complement.
TGATATTTTCCTGCTGTCTACATTCCTCTGTTCCAAGGTTGTTGCCCCAGGCATGTTCTCTGGAAATAGGAGTGATATGCATTTATCATCTCCAGATTTAGATATTTTCTGCAGAGTGCTGGTTTCTATGTTTATCTGGAATATTCTGGGTTTGAGCCGAGGATTTAGGACTTTTTTTAGTTCGTGGGCTTGGACAATTCTCAGTGATGTGTGCAGAAGTTTTGAGTTGAATATTGTACATAGGTGAACAGGGTTTGTTTTTTGCTGAAGGTATGGACCCTCTCTGACCCAGCCGGTAAGCCCTGACTGCAGAACAGTTAGCTATATGTGTCGTGAGATTTTATTTAGGACTCAGACCTGTCATCCATTAACACCATCCGTTGACTGTGGTATGTCAGACTCCATTCTTGTGGTAGACTTCATTGCTACCAAAGGTTTTTTAGAAAGGCTTGTGGGGAAGGATTTGAGACTGTTCATTCAGCTTTTCCCCATTTGGTTTCAGATGTCTCCATGATTTTATATAATAATGTTTAACAACCTTAAATTTTTCAATTTTCATTTTTAGCATAATTTTGCCTGTTATTGTTTCTTTTTGGGGTCTAACTCTAAATTAACAAACAATAGAAATTGTTTACTCATTTAAAAAATGTTCTGAACAATTTAAGCTAAAAGAACTTTTGTTTCTTTTGGATGGGTAGCAAAAAGATTATATATATTTTAAAATTCTTTTCCTGAAAGGGTACTTAAAAGCATATATTTAAAATTAAGTGCTTTTATTAAAAATGAAACTGTACTTAACAAAATAGTCTTTAAAAAACTTTAAAAGGGAGCACTTACTAAAAGACAGGAAATTGATGATAGTCAGAATTTATCTCATAACAACAGATATAGATCAGAGAACAAAACAGATAATAGAAAATATAAGACAATGGATTAACACTTCAGATGAGCCTTTTTTGACAGTGTAGAAATATATAGCCCTTTGTGTAGAGAATAATTTAACTTCTAGATAAGATATAGCTTCTTCCCCCCTATTGGTTTTTCTTTGCACCAAGATCCTGAACCTTTTGGACTTACAAACCCTGTAATTATTTTGGGCAATGTTATTTTACAAAACATTAGATTATTGCAGAGAAATATATTGGGGCTACTTTAGATAAGATTGGTGCCTATGATTTTATGGATGTGTATCAGTGAATCTACTCATAGGGAAAATGGTACTGTACAATGAAAACACACTATCTTAGCTTATCATTTACTTGGAATTTTTATTACAGTTTTCTGTAGTTGCTGTTTAGATGTAAATTATTTTGGCTTCTGTTCAGCCCATTTTAATAAATTCTTACCATAGTACACATGGCTTAAGATTCATGGGGATGAGTAGGGGAAGGTGTATCTTCATTCATGCAAAATTTTAAGGCAGGAACTTCCCAAGATGTTTTAGTTTTGCAAAGATTAGAAAAGTGCAGTTTTACTTTGTTAGCTTTTCATCCCTGTTGAAGGCCAGGAAATTTGCACCATTTTTTCCTTCGTATTTTACTTTTCTACTACTTATGCAAAATGAAATCAGAATTATTAGACATAGTCACATTTGCATATCCCTATGCTTACTAAAATTGGAGCCTTAAAAACATTTTAAACACATAAAACTGGTTATTGAGTTTGTTAATAGGTTTTGTCTTAGTACAGATAGTTCACTGAATATCTTGTAAGTATTGAATATACCTGCAATGTCAAGGCAATGTGCTAGGGCCTGGGTATACAAAGATGAGCCAGTCATGGTCACTGCCTTAAAGGAATTTGCAAGATGTTGGAGAGAGAGAGAGAGATGGGTGAGCCAGCACTTACAATACATCTGCACAGGATGTAATGGGAACACAGAGGAGGAACATATAAATCAGTCTGGAGGGTCTCCGAGGGCTTCTTAGGGAAGGTAATGCTTTACCTATGATTTGAAATATAAGTAGAAGTTAGAAAGATGGAAAAGGAGAAACAGGAGGGGAAGTATTTTTCAGGTGGAAGAATGTATGTGTGTGCAGAGGTAATAATTAAATTGACCACCTCTGATTTATAAGTATATGTGAATTTTTCAAATCTTGCATTTCATATGGCAGAGCTAAGTCTATTTTCATCTCCCAAACTAGGAAAATAAATTTAGATAGATAAATTAAAAATTTTATGCAATCTTTAAAAAGACAGAAAAATAAAAAAGGAAAAAACAGTGCATAGTATATGTTAATATAACACAGTAAATCTTGACAAATTTTACTTTTTGCAAAAATCCAATATTATAAAATAGGAAATATTAGGAATTTTTTAAATGAAGGATTGTTCTAGAGACATCACCTCCCTGGGAAGAATGTCTTTATAAAACAAGTCTAGTAATGTCAAAATGCCCTTATGTTATTTGAGCTTCAGTTTTTGTTGGTTGTATTTTCTTAATTAAAGGCATACCTGTTTTTGAAAGTAGTAATATTTTGCTATGAATCCAATAGCCTAAGCTTTGATCTCTGTAGGCTTGGTATCGGCTTCTCTTAAGTAGGAAATGATATCTTCTATTAGATGATATCTGTAAAGGGCATAAAATCCTCAAAACACTGTCAGGACAATGAAATTGTTATTTCCCTTGTTGCATTTATTTGCCTTTTAATCAAGACGAATTTCAAGGAGAAAGACAGATGTTTCTCCACTTTGTTTTCGTTAAAATGTACCACTTGGGATTTGAAGCTTCTGCACTTCTGTTTGTTTGGATTTTTTTTTCATGGCTTGATCCCAAAAAGTGGAATAAAAAATTCAGTGAAAGCTTTGTTGTTTGAAATTGCAGGGTGCTACGAGAATTATTTCAAATCCCTGATGTCTCCCAGTCTGCCTTCAATTCTCCTATTTTTGGTAATAATGCAAGAAGTCATTTTAGAAAACTTTGCTTTGTTCATTTTAGTGAGCCTCTTCAGGACACCACGTGCCTGAAGCGACAACAGCCGTCCTCAGCCCTGGGCCTAGGGCACTCGGACTTCATCGCTCTCAAAAGCTGCTACTTGAAATTTGCATAAATGGTGGAGAGAAAGTTAAGAGGGCGCTGTGTACCTCCTCTTCACATATTTTAGGAACCCCAGCCATTCAAGGCGTTAGAGTAATGTCTGTCGAGTGAGCCGTGGATATAAGTACAAACAGATACCACACTGCAAACAGAGGGAGGAGGGTGTGGAAAAAAAATCATGTGAGAGAGACTACAGACAGAGGTTTATTTGAAAAGGCTGCAAAGTAACATGTAATGCCAGTTCAAAACAATTACATGTTCATGCAACAAGTGAAACACATTGAAGACTGCTCAGATTACAACCAACTGGGGTGCACACTTAATTACTCATGTTAGAGATTCCTAAAACAAAGGGAGGCCTTTAAACCAGTGATACGTAGCTGGCATGATCTTGAAGAGCCCTGGAAAACCTAGGTAAATGCCTAGAGTAAATTTTAAAGATGATTCCATCAAGTCTGGATACCTTGAGCCTGTCCTTAAGTGGGCAAATTCCTGAGGTGCTGGAACTGGTTAAAATCAATGACAGTTTATTCTGTTGTTTATAGTATTTATATACAAATGAGGCTGATAAACTTGAATAATACTAGAACCTTGACTGGAATGAGTTACACTCAGTGCTAAACAACAGGTTTGTGTTGTGTTTCTTTAAGGTTCTTTTTGGAGTGATTCAGATATTGATATTACGAGGATCTGCTAAAGGTACATAACACAAGCAGTTTTTATTTTGTTCATATTTACCTTAGAGTCATCTGGGTAGGTCACATTCTCTCTGTCCCTACCCCTAACTTCCCTCCATTAGATTATATAAACCATGAGGATACGAATTGTTTGTTTTATTCCTGTTTGATCTCCATGCAGTGCCTAGTAGAGGGCCATGCTCACAGTAGTTGCTCAACAATTAATAGAACTGTATTAAAATTGAATGACATTTTTGCTCATTTGTAGTGTTTATTTTACCTCCAGTGGATTATTCTCTTTATCCCTGTAGTGTCCCTTCACCCCCAGTTTTTTTTAAGGGCAGCAACCTCCCCTTTTGTGTGTGGTTAGTATGTCTTTTATTAGGCTATTAGTGATGGCAATTGGGAAGAATTTATTCCATTTATTGATATTACACCCCAAATTGCCTAGGGCTCTTCTATTTTTTTTAGATTTCTCAGTTTGTTTAAACTGGGGTTTGATTAATATAACAAATTTCCCTACAGGCATCATTTATCATACAATCAGTTATTAAGAATTTAAGTGCTTACTATGTGAGCTAGCCTTTTTTGAGCTCTTACTGTGTCTCAGACATTGTTCTAGGCTCTTTAAGTGTATTAATTCAGTTCATTTCTACCAGGGCTCTGAGGGAAAATATTTTACAGATGAAGAAACTGAAGCACAAAAGGATACAGACATAAATAGTAGGCCAGAATTCAAACCCAGATCTTCATTAGCATCTGTGCTTTCCATCGCTAAACTCTATTGCCTCAAATATACAGAAAAGAAATGTTTTCTGTCCTCTAGAAACTTAAAAGTGAAAAAGCATAGACAGAAGATAGTATAGAATTAAAGGCTAAATTGTGAATTAAGAGTATTACAAGAGTGAAGGTGAAGGCCCGTGAAGACTGGAACCACCAAGGGGAGGCTTTGCGGGGAGGCAGGAGGTGAGCTGGGCCTTGAAGGAATGAGTAGAATTTAGATAGTGATATGAAAGTAAAAATCAGAGGAAGCTGAGGTACAGGTGCAGGCATTGAGTTCAAGAGACTACATTCAGAATGGTGGGAGGATACTGGGTAGGTAAGGTAGGCTACAGTCTTGAAGGTCAGTATGAGGGTTTAGACTGGAAGAAGTAAGAAATGGCTTGTCCCTGGAGGAAAAAGTGCCAAACTTGGGCACTCTGTGAAGGTGCTACACAGGACTCAGCTGGTCCTTCTGAAGCCAAATTGAGAGTGAATTCTGAGAATTAGGAAGTGACAGCCATCGTAGATTAGAATGGTGGAGTGACATGTTGCAAGTCATGCTTCTGGGAGGTTAGATGTGACTAGAAAAAAATCCTTACCATTTTGGGAGAGCTGAGAAAATGGATGTTTTCAGTCTAGTGTAAAAAGGGGTGACTTGAATAAGTTTATCTAAGAAAGGAAAAAAAGCCTTTCACTCAGTGGAACATTTTACAGTCTTGACTTTTTTCATACATAAATCTGATTGTGTCTTTTCCTTACTTAAAGCTGCCTAGTCGTTTAATTCACACTTAGAGCAGAAACCATCATCTAACCTGTCCACTTCCCTGGAACTGTTCGTATACTCTCCTCCTTGCTTAATACGCTCATAGCCATAAGAGCCTGGAATACCAGTCTCACTCCTGTCTCAAGGCCTATACACTTGTTTCCTCTGCCTGGGAGACTCCACATTTCTTCAAGATTCTCCTTTATTTAAATCTTAACGCAAGGGATACCTCCTGAGAGAGGCCTTTCCTGGCCTCTAAAGTAGACCCTACACCTCTAGCCTTCACAATTACCTTGTATCCCATACCTGGGTTCTGTTTCCAGCAGAATCTATCACTTACTACTGTCTAAAAATGATTTTATTTATTCGTTTATCATGTGTCTTTTGCTAATAGAAATAAGGTTCATGAGGACAGAGACTTCATTCTGTTAATGGTATGCCTGCATCTCGCATAGCAGATACTCTGTAAATATGGTCAGAATATTACAAGACCAGACCCCCAGAATCCTGCACAGAAAATGTGTGAAAACGGCAACTTGGCCTCTGTACTTTGTGTTATATGACCAAGGGATGGAGCGATAAAATTGAAATCCACTGCTTCTTTTGTTTTTACCCTTTTTTGGGGGGAGGTGGTATGCACAGTATATGAGATTGATTTCAGTCAGTAGTATTTATTGAGTGACTGCTGTTTGTGCCTTAAGATGAAAATTTGGGAAAAAGTCACTTTTTTGTGAGTGACTGGTTTCTCTGAGGCTATTGAAAAATCAGTTTAAGCATCAGTTGTCTAACTGTGGTATGAATGAGTATTTCATTTTTTATCCTACAAATATAAAGCTGCCTTCAACCTTATTGTTAAATTTAAATGTTTACATTGGGGAGAAAGCAAATTGAATTTTTGAAATGAGGTCTTCCCAGTCTTAAGTCATGGTTTTGAGTTATCAAAGTTTTAACATCTCTTAGTATGGCAAATGATTACAGTATTTATTTAGAAATAACCCCTGAGTAAAGTCATGAGTCTCAAACCTTATTTTTCTTTTGCACATTCAGGTAATGTATTATTGTCTAGATCATCACAGACCTCACCTCATGGTCTTAGTGGATTCCTTGAAGTGGGCCCTCATACCTTAGTGTAGTTGTCAAAGTGTCCTTCCTCTGGACAGTAGCCTCAGCATCACCTGGGAACTTGTTGCAAATGCAAATTCCCAGGCCCACTCTAGACCTACTCAGTCAGAAACTGTGGGGGTGGGGTCCAGCAAGACCTCCAGATGATTCTGATGCACACTAATGTCTGAGAACCATGGCTTGGTAAATGTTAAAGTTCAAGGTAGCGTGACCCTACAGATCAGCCAAATGGCGTTAATTATTAGCCCTGCAAGCCCACCTCCTTTTTGGCCACTGAATGTGATTGGTTTGCTAAGACTAGGTTGTAAAGTTATTTGCTAGATTGATTGCTACATATTGACTTTGGGTTGTTTGTGTTTCTGTGAACCTGTCACTGTAATGATTTGCCAGGACATTTAATAGGAACAGACTGATTTTTTTTGCACCCATGGTTTTCTAGTCATGGGTGGCTGGGTCCTTATGTCCTTATGGATAGATTTCTCCAGGTACCAGGCATTCCATTCATATATTTTTAATGAGGGAGGTGTCACAGTTGCATCACAGGGGATCTTTAGGAGCATTGAGTTCACCCTAGATTGGTTTACAGGTAGGGAAATTGAGCCCCCAGGAGGTTGTGCTTTGCTTGCATTAGCACTGCTGGTTTGTGGCAGAGGCAGGATTTCAGGTCTTCTGACTCCCTCTGCTGCACCAGGATTCCTGCAGGGGGAGGACAGAGCTGCAGCTTAGCTTGCTCTGTGCCTGCAGACATTCCTTTCCTACCAAGAGGTTTGCTTTTTTATGTAAAGAAAAAAAGCAAATAGAAAAACTCAGGAAGTTCTCATTGAAACTAATAAAAGTGTCTAAAGAGAATGAAAAAATCAGTTTGAGAACTCTGGTATGGAGGAAATAACCTGACATTAACTGTTTTAATTATAGTTGCTGCATTGGGCTTATCAGTGTGGGAAGAGGGAGCATTTGAGCCCTACAGGGAAGTGGGATATAGACAACAAGATGACCCTCTTCCTGAATCTGCCTGTTGGGGTTGCAGCTTAGTGACTGACTGCTTGTGTGATCCCAACAGCTGTCACAGAGGCAGGGCTGGACATAGTGGGAGACGTGGGGCCCAGGCCCAGCATTGCCACAGTGAGTGGTGTGATGCCCCGTGAGGAGGCCACTTAGCTTGCTTGGCCCTCAGTTTCTAGTAAATGTGTATAATAATGCCTATATTGCCCATCCTGAGAAGAAAAATGTCAGATAGTGGAAAGCAGTGTATCACTGTAGTTAAGAGCAAAGACTCTGTAATGAATCCAGACTGCCTAGGTTCAAATTCTGGCTTTTAACTCAACTGGTGTGACAATAGGCAGGTCACTTACCCTTTCTGTGGAAGGCATATAGTGAAATTAACTGCTTCTTAGAGCTGTTGGGAAGATTGAATTCATTTACGTAAAGTGCTTAGAACAGAGTCTGGTATTTAGTAAGTACTATATGTTAGCTGCTATTGTTATTACTATTTTAAAAATATTATTTTAAGAGATGAGATTTCTGTAAACATGTTCTCAAATGATTCCATTACTTGGCAACAATACTGAGCAAATAGAAGCTTCTTATGCAGTAATTGTTGAGGGAAGAATTGTAACATCCAACTTGTGTCTGGGCCCTGCTGTGAAAAGCAGCTGGTTTTGATGCCCAGGAGGGGCAGGCCTAGGGCCTCTGATATTGCCCTGTTTATTCATAGAGTGGTATGGCTGGAGGAAACTCAAAGGTGGAGGCTTCCCAATGTTGCTTGCAGTTATTTATACATGAACCATCCTAGGCAATGGACGTGTTGAATTCCAGAGAATGTTTATGAACTGCAAATTTGATTTTTATTGTTTAACCAAGTTTCTTTCTGTCTTGCCTTTTTAATTGTTATTAGTTTTCTTGATGATCATTTGGTGATGGAAATTCCAACTCTAAAAGCTAAGCAGTTAAGATATTGTAACTATCCAGCAAGTGAATGAGGGACTTTGGGGTAACTTTCCTTCTCTTCTGGCTGAAATCAATAGAGGTTTTCCTATTGCTGTTTATTTCTGAGTCATCTGTTTAGGGGAGGGAGTTGTGCTGAAGTGCTGTTTCATTGCCTCATAAAGGACTGGGGTTCAAGAATTTGAGAACCCATTGTTTTATTTGTATGTATAAAATTAACTTTTTATTTTCTTTACTTTGATCCTCCTCCTCTGCAGTCTCTACTCACAGTCTGTTGCCTGTCTTTCTGTGAGCCCTTTAAAGTTAGAGATTTTATTCATTTCTCTATGTATTCCATTTCCCCTTCTTCTCTGAATCCTAATATGGTGCCTGGTACATACTAGGCTCTCAGCTACAGTTAGTTGAATGAATATTGTTGATGTTTCTAATTACTTCTTGAAATGGCCTGTTCTGAAACATCACCTGAAGGCTTAAGAAATTCACTAATATCATGGTGACCTAGTATCTACCCAGTCTTCCTAAATATTCATGGATGAGTGCTTGCCTTGCTCATCTGAAATATCCAAATTCCAAGATACTCATGGCATGAAGTGGATGTTAAGAGTTTTAATTTTCTTAGTAGTGTTGGGAGATAGGGGCATAACAGCTGGGGAGATAGAGGCACAGCATGAAGAGCATCATCCAAGACCACAAAACAGTTACTGTAGGAAGAGACTCTTAGGATGAGCTTTCATGCTTCTTTGATCCCAGAAGCCAGAAGACAAAAAACTGAGTAAATCTCCAAAGGGAAACCCAGACCAGGTTGTATATGAGAATGACTGTGGACCTGGTTTGGCTAACTTTTCTTTTATGTTTGAGGGTTATGATTAATGACTTATTTCTAATGTGTGTTTGTTCTTACTTTTAGCTTTGCAGTGTCGGGATGGCTATGAGCCCTGTGTAAATGAAGGAATATGTGTTACCTACCACAATGGTACAGGATACTGCAAGTAAGTTTTGCTGTAGCTGTTTTTCTTCTTCATATATTTATTTTCCTCAGTAGGACACTGGACAAGATTTTGTTTGTGGAGGATAAGGATGGAAGGCTGTAGATGTCACATAAATGGTTAATGAGAAGTTACTATTATCTTATATTTTTCATTATGAAAGCAAAGCCTTAGGACCACTCTTCATCATGTTACTACAATCTTGCTTTTAAGTCAAATGAAATCGATATTAACTTTAATTCTGCCTAATATAAGTGAATATTACAGCCACATAAAACTTTTTTTTCTAGTGTCAAATATACAGTTCTGAAAGAGAGATTGAGACAGGGAGATGCACACGTATCTGCAGGGATGGGATGGTGCGAAATATCATTATGTGGGCTTAAAAGAATAGGATGAGGAAAAAGATTAGAGAGTATAGGCTGGGTTTTCAAGAACACTTGTTTCATTTTCTCCAACTGTCTAGTCTAGCCATACTGTTTGTTTGAGAAAGCCTGTGAGATAATATCATAAATAGCTTCTCTGGGTTTTCTATGGACCATTTGTTTTCCTTCTATCTCAATTGAATTTTTTTCATAGGAACATGTATCAATTCTATTTATATCATGGAAAATAAGATTTGGTACCATGAAATTTATCTTTAACATTTTTAACTTAAACGTATCTTCTTTAACATTTGTCTTCTTTAACATTTTTAAGTGTCTTATGAAAAACATTTTATATTTGTTCTTTGCTTTGGTAGAGGTACTTGCTTGATAAGCATTTTAAGTGAGCCTATCCAACATGGTTTTGTTTATTCTCTGGGTATTTAATTGAATACCGTAAATATGGTAACGGCATTTGTTTAATCAAGTCCATTCTGACACAAGGATCTAAGTTACTTAATGTGACAAAAAAGAATTTTCTAAGTCAAAAAAATTTTCTTCACTCATGTGAAAATATTTTAAGCTGTGATGACAGTGAAGCTTAACAATATGTTGTTTGGATTGGAATAAAGATAACATTGGAAATGAAAGTTTTTGTGTAACTGATTATGGGCTGCTGACTTAGTTTTTCTAGCTGGAAAAAAATCCAAAATCATGTGGTGCATTCTCCTTCAGGAATGGAGATACAACTGGAGATAATAAGAGAAGAACTTAATACCTTAGAATTTGCCACTGAAATCTTGCCTAGTCCCTTTGTGGCCTCTGGTCTCTTACTTTCTTACTTTATTCTATTATTTAGTTTTCTTGTGGTAGTCAGACCATTACATTGTGATCGTATATTGATGTGTCTGCTTCTCCTGCTAGATTGTGAGGTCCTTTGTGCAGTTAGTGCCTCGTACAGTGCCTGATATGTAACTAGCACTCAACCTTGTGTTTCTTGAACCAACAGGTGCTCAATAGATATCACTGACATGTTCTTCAATCTGTTTTTCTTAAATAAAAGAAACAGATCCTCTTCTGAGAATTTTATTTGCTTCATATAGCATCCAGGATGGTAGTACCATAGAGAGGCAATTTAGTTCTATTTGGAGATAATTTAACTTGATGACTTATGTAGGGAGAATTTCAAATAGATTGTAAGTGTTGGCCTACATGTCTGTCTGTGGTCTGACATGCGAGAAAGGGTTTCTAGTGGAGGCCAACCTCTGAGCACTGAACTAGGAGAGGGCACTAAGGATTCCTTTTGGGAAAACAGATTTGTGGACTGCTTGTCTCAAACTTTTCAATCAAGGTGAGAGAGACAAAGTTGCCCCCCAGTGTCTGGAAAAACAAAGTTGCTAGGGAGCAGGGAACTCACTTTGTGATTGACAAAACTGGGGCTGCCTGAAGTCTGTCCCTGGATTCTTTATTGTTGATTGGGGAGGGGTTGCTTATGGATCTAGTTCTGGGTGGGTTCCTCCTACGTCCTCCAACTCTGTTGTGAGGGAAACAAGCTCCCTAAGAAAGGGAGAGTAAGGAAAAAGTGGATGAGGTCATCTTTTGGGGAGACTAGTATGAAAAACAAAACTTGTAAAAGGAGAGTGTTTTTCTACCTTAATAAGAGTAATATTAGCATCTTTATGAGTGGCAGTGTTGACATAAGTGGACACAGGAAAAGTAAGAACAGTATCAGGGAGGCCAAGTCAATCACCCCTCCTATGCCATGCCAGCCTCCATGGAATGGTAAGCAAAATTTTAAGCAAAACAACATCTACTTAGCAGACCTTTCAGTATATCTTCACCATTTTGCTTTTTCCCTGGGGAAAGACGCTAATCCAGCTTGTTCAGTAATTATTTTCACAAAATGGTAAATGAATATTAGAATGTTTAGAAGGTTTATAAAAATTGCATCAGACATGCAGGGCATATGATTATCTTTTTATTCATGCTATTGCTTAGTGGATTAAGTAAAGAAAGTTGAAGCCAAATTCCTTCTTTGGGGGGGGTGGTGGTGGTGGAATTAATGGAAACTGTTTTTTTTAAGTAGAAGGTATCTGCCTGTTTAAAGAGCATAATGCTACTGACTCAGCTAAAATAAATGGTTGTTTATAGAAATTATAGAAATCCTTGATAATATCACATTGACAGATGAGGATAAGTACTTTTAAAGGTTAGTTTTGTACACAGCTTAACTGTTTTTTCTCACTGCTAGGGACCTAGGTACTCTCTCAGTCTATGATTGATTGGGCTGCCAGACAAGGAGAACCAGTGGGATCTTACATAAAACCCAATTATTGCTCCTAAATAGTTGTCAAATCTTAATGAGGCCCTCTCTCTCACTGTAAGACATTTTATTCTTTCCATTGTCCTACTGGGAGGTGTAAATATATAATTAAATCTGGCTGTCATTAATCACTTTCAAGTTTGTCTCAGGCTTTCAAGTATAAACCATTCCAAATCCCAATTTGATTAAAAATCATGGGTAACTCAAGCTCACTAGAATGTTGGGGGTGCGTGAGGTTGTGATTTGTAAAATTCACAAAATGTGCCTTTTAAGGACATATTTATCATAGTTACTTAAAGTCCTTGTCTGCCAGTTTTTAACATCTTAGTTGTCGTGGGTGTGAATGTACCAAGAGCTCTTTTTCTTGACTATGGGAACAATTTTCCTTTACTTCACATTTATGGTAATTATTTACTGGACATTGTGGTGATACATTTTAAAGTTTATCTTCCACCAAAGAATGTTGAGTTTTGTTCTAGCAGGATGTCACATTACTGGGAGATCACCTTGCTCCTGCGGAGGCTTGGTTTTAAGCTTTGCTGTGGTGGGTCTGTTTTGCCTTTACTCTGGTGGTATACATGTTAGTCCTGGGATATGATTTTTACTCTAAGATACGACCCCCTTGGGAGTTCAGTGGAAAGTGTGAGGTGTTTACCAAGCTCTGGGGTATTTCCTAAGCCTCTCTAATTTGAGAGGACTTGAAATCAAACCTCCAACTCCCAGAACCATTTCAGCCTGTCAGCCTTTCAGCTCTTGCTTTCCTTTGGGCTCCTTAGTGTCATCTTGTTCAAGTACAGACAGGAATCTTTTAAGAATTTGAGTGGAGCTGTATGCATATTTTAGGGCTACCTGCTCTGTGGTTCTTTGTTTTCCAGGATTTCCTCCTTAAACTCTAGCTGTTTTGACAGTTCTAGATACCTTTGACTCCTCAGCCCATTAAGACCCATTTTTTGCCTGTATTCTATTCCTTTCGTTCTTCATGGCCTGGGGAATACCTCCAGGGGAAAAGCTGTATAAATGTAGGTTTCATATAATTTGCTCTTCTCTTTTTGAGGCTCATATCCCTTCCAGTCTCTGCCTGCTTTTGGTTGCTTTCTGGTACCTTTAATATTTGTCCAGAGTTTATAATTATTATAAGCAAGAGAGTTGGTCTAAGTTATTCTACCATTATTTTCAATGATAAAAATTATAAAGGAGTCTTTCAAGAATTTCTGCATACTACTTAGGGGGTAACTAGCAGTGTCTGTTAGACAGTGGAAAGTCACCATGAGATACCTAGGCACCTGTGGGTGGGTGATTGCACTTGAAAATCTCTACTTTTTGCCAAAGTATCTAACTAGAAGCTACACTTTAAAGTAAGAAGTAAGTCGTTATAAATATAAAATGTTAGAAAATACAACTTTTCATCACATTTTACCTAAAATTTGCTACTAGCTGGAAGAAATATTAAACATTAACAACTAACAGTTTTCCTTGCCAGGATTAGGGTATAATCTTGGTGGTCCAGGCCTCCCTAAGTCTTCCAAGAAAACTGGAGCCATTGCCTTCTTTGTCCTCTTGATAAGTTTCTGTATAGTCAGGAGAGAATAGAGACACTTGGAGTCTTCCAGAGCTTACAGGAGAGGATGCATTATCAATATTAGTACTGAGACGGCGCTTCCCTAGAAAAGCATTTTCAAAAGTCATGGCTGACCCAGCATGTCAGTGGCTCACTCACCTTGTCAGTGCGTTCAGTGCTGCTCAGGGGCAGGGCCAGGTCAAAGAAATACACTGAGGAAAATATCAACTGGTAAATCACTTTCTCTTTCTTCTCTGCTGAAACTGGTTCTGTCAGCAAGCCTCCTTCAAGTGGGGTGCCCTATTTAGCAGAACATAATATGTACAGTTTATCTGTCAGATGCTTTTCCATACTTTTTTTGTTACCTTTACCATAAAATGAATAATTCTATCTTTTGGTTAATAAATCCTTACACAGAGTAATCCCTTTTTTTTAATGTGATGCTTAAGGAGTTATTAATTCAGGACTTATTTATTATATGCTGTTCATGTATACCACATTTAACAGATAACCCAAGTCCATGGTAATGGTTGGAGTTAATAGATACTGTTATTATACTATTTCACACTTCTTTGGGAAGTCATAAAATAATTATCAATTCATTAACTTGGGCTGTGTAAAGAGGTTCAGAATGAGTCTTATGGGAGTGTTGTAAAGCCAGTTTTGAAATGACAATTATAATAAGGTCTTTTTGTGCAGGAACCACCAATGAATGGTAGGGCTGGGACCATGGTGAGGTGAGTGAGGCATTTGTATCAGGTGTAAAATTTAAACTCAGTAATCAAGAAAAAAGGTATTTTACTACAATAGTTCAAAAGATCAAAATGAATGCAAAAAACCATGATAAAAAAATAGAAATACCATTTGACCCAGGAATTCCACTCCTAGGAATTTACCCTAAGAATGCAGCAGCCCAGTTTGAAAAAGACATATTCACCCCTATGTTTATCACAGTACTATTTACAATAGCCAAGAAATGGAAGCAACGTAAGTGGCCATCAGTAGATGAATGGATAAAGAAGATGTGGTATATATACACAATGGAATATTATTCAGCCATAAGAAGAAAACAAATCCTACCATTTGCAACAACATGGATGGAGCTGGAGGATATTATACTCAGTGAAATAAGCCAGGTGGAGAAAGACAAGTATCAAATGATTTCACTCATCTGTGGAGTATAAGAAAAAAAAGAAAAACTGAAGGAACAAAACAGCAGCAGACTCACAGAACCCCAGAATGGACTACCAGTACCACAGGGAAAGGGGCTGGGGAGGATGGGTGGGAAGGGAAGGATAAAGGGAAAAAGGGGCATTATGATTAGCACACATAATGTAGCGGGGGGGCAAGGGGAAAGCCGTATAGCACAGAGAAGACAAACAGTGACTCTATAGCATCTTACTATGCTGATGGACAGTGACTGTAATGGGGTATGTGGTGGGGACTTGATAATGGAGGGAATCTAGTAACCACAATGTTGTTCATGTAAGTGTATATTAATAATACCAAAAAAAAAAGATTAAAAAATTCAAATTTTAAATAAAAAGATCAGTATGACTGATTTGTTTTCTTTTGCCTCAGGCCCTAGTATGGTTCAGTCTGGCACTGGTGAACGGATTAAGGAATTTGGAAGAGCCCTGCTTGGTGACGTGGAGAGGAAATACGTTTTTATGCCAGATAGACTTGAGTTTGAGTCCTAATTCCTGTTAGCAATTGAATCTTTGGCAGTTAAAGAATAATAATCTGGCTACCATTTATTGACTACTTATTATGTGCCAGGCTCTGTGCTCAATTAAGCTCTTTACATGTATTATTTTAGTTTTCATATAAGGTACATAGTCTTAATATCCCTGTTTTTACCAATGAGTATATGGAAACTCAGAGAGGTTGAATAACTTACCCAAGAATCACGTAACTCTTAAGTAGCTGACCTGAGATGTATCCTTGGAAAATGTACTATCACTCTCAGTCTTGGTTTGCCAATCAGTAAAATGGGACAAAATTATCTATTTAAAAGGGTAGTTCAGACTGGATCTTCTGAAAAGGAAGTGTGGAACATCTGAAAGTATTTGAGAGGTGGCTTTTCAGATCAGGAATATGATTATAACTCTGCTTTATATATATAGTTCCTGATTTTAAAGTAGAGACAGTAGTATTAGGTAGGCCTGGGCAGCTCACATCGTACTAGAGTATTGAACCTGCCTGTAGCTACAAGAGTGTACAGGGACCAGGCTGGGCTAATGCTGCACTTCTGAGAAGTGCCCTTTGACTAGAAAGCTCAGTGCAATTACTCAGATGAAATATAAGAAAAGAGCAGAGAAAGTGGGGATAGAGGATATTGTCTATTAAAATTCTCTTTAGTGGAGAAAGCTAAATTGAAAAACTTGAAACCTCTCCCTTCTTTTTCTTAATGGAAGATGAGCAAGTCCAGACAGATTTCATGCAGCTGTGAAACTGAGACAGGTCAAATTCAGTAACTTCTGATAAATGTTGCTGAGGCACAAAAGTCACGAGTCGTTAGACATAGTGTCTTACATTTGCATTGTGAGATGTATGAATATATGTCCTGTGAGGCTTTCCCTATTTAGGACTTGAGATCCTTTAATCGTACATTCCTAAGTGATTCTTCTCATTAACACTTAGGTTCTTGAAAAATCCTTTAGCAAATATGTTATGTCCCTGAGGAATTTTCCATAAAGGAAGTCTTGAATTATCAGCTTCTTATCAGTATATAATAACAAAATTCCCCTTCTCTCTTCAACTAAGTTGAACATTTTGTACACTTCAGTGTTAGGTAGATAAATAGGAGAAGGTGATTCTCAGACTCTACCTGTATCCTTTTGCCTATCTTGGACAACTGCCAGTAAGTTAAATCAACTAATTTTGGCCTGGAAACCTGGCATGAATAGATGTGAATTTAGCTAAGCTTCTTTCAACACAGTCCCCAGGTTAATATAATCCTATGTAAAGTTTCTTATTGTGCCATTGTGATATGTCAGCACCATTAATTTCATGTAGGAATTCCCTTTTCCTCTTTTTTCTTATGACTAAGTGATGAGAAATATTTTTCTTTTAGGATCTGGAGTAGCTTAATTAAATCTTTAATTAAAAAATTTGGCTGTCTGTCGTTCATCAAAGGTAACAAGAATACAATAAATACAGAGGGATGGGAATATCAGAATGTGATAAAAATGTAATTATCTGAAAATTTCGAAGTGCTTTTTTCTTTGGTAAGCTAGCATAAATGTGTGGGCGTGTTGGAGGTTTTCATCAAGACCTCTTCTTAACATCCTGTAGCTAGGAATGAAGTTTCGTGTCTCCTCCACCTCCACTGCGTGTGTGTGTGTGTGTGTGTGTGTGTGTGTGTGTGTGTGTGTGTGTGTGTGTGTGTGTTATGTGAGTGTTTTGTTCTCATATTTGTCTTAGTTGTGTTTTACTTAACATTTTGATGTAAGTGAAATTACAATTTCTCTGAGGCTTCCCAGAATTTTACATGTCCCACTTACCCATCGTCAGTAATCTCCACTAGCACTTCATTCTCTGTGTCCAAAAATGTATTACTGATTCTTGTACTGATGCCTTCCCCCTTCCCTTATTAATGCATCTACCTTCCGTTTAAAATGTTCCTCCTCTAAGCAGTCTCCTACTTGGATCTTTATGAAAGGCCTTTATGGAAGAAAAGTGAAGGCAAAGATAAATGTAGTCATTATTTAAGTGACAGCTGGTGTTACTAAGTGAATACATCCAGTTGGAACATTATATCCCATTTTCTTTCTTCAAATAAGTGTGAGGAGAAAGGAGGTGTTAATGAGAAAATAACCTGATTAGGACTTGTGTAGAATAGTAGCCATTAGGGTACTGGCTCTGCACAGATTCAGGCCACTTCCCTGTAGTTACTGTATCTATAATCCTGTATCGTCAACACTGAAAAGTCAGGTAGACTCTGAAGCACTGTAGGATCCTCAGTGTTTGTGTTAGTCAGCTCAGGCAGCTCTCACAGACTGCCACAGACTGGGTGGCCTGAACAGCAGACGTTTATTTCTCACAGTTCTGAAGGCTGGAGTACAGGGGCAAGGTGCTGGCTGACTTGGTTCCCCGTGAGCTCCTTCTTCCGGGGTTAGCTGCCTCTCATCGTAGCCTCACATGGTGGGGAGAGTGTTCTGGGCCCTTCATCTCCTTTTAAAGCACTAATGCCGTCATAAGGACCCCAACCTCATGACTTTACCTCTTTACCTCCTCAAGTCCCTACCTCTAAATACCATCATATTGGGGACTAGAGTGTAGCATTAAGAATTTGGACATTAAGTTGATAGAACTCTTCAAAGAAAACTTTAGTTTTCATCAAACTGGTATTTATTGAGCTGGCCTCGATGATTAAGCACAAAGGCCTTAGGAGGCCTGTGTCATCTGATTTCCTTCTTTACAGGACACTTCCTCAGGAGCGTCTGCTAATGAATGCAGTGTTTCTCCTGCACAGGCACGGTGGCCTCATCCATGGGCTGCCGGCTTGTTGGGGAGATGAGGCATATCTATATGTATAAAATAAAGCAACCTGTGATGGCTTGATATAGGGGATCAGATGATAAGAACTATTGAGATTCAGAAAAGAGAGCACCTACTATGGGACAGAAGACTGAAGTCAGAGGATTTTTAGTGGATCACGTAGATTATGAATCTGAGAGTATTGCCGGTGCCCGAGGAGATGGAGGTAGAAGGACGGCAGCAGAGACACTGAGGGGACTAGAAGGGCCGCTGTCCCTTGGATAATCATTTCTGAGCTCTTCATTTCATCGAGTGCTCATCTGTCTCTACTTCAGTTTGTGTGAGGTTTCACTAAGCCAGTTTGTGGATTGATCTCATTTCAGAGTGACAGACAACTGATTTAAAAAACCATTCCTTTGGTGCATGTTGGCTTGGACGTCTGACGTGAAGGGTGAGGGGAGGACCAGGGGACAGGCAGAGAGGGCAGCTAGGAGCAGTCACCCTTCCACCTTCTCAGGCCTTTTTCACCTTGACTGTTGATTCTTCGCTGCTTCCAGAACAGAGCAGCCAGGTAGGCTTGTGGACACCGTATACAAGGAAACTCAAAATCCCAGAATCTCTGAGACAAGAAAAAGAATGGGTTGGGATAGGAGGAGTGGTGCAAAAGCAGACACCAGGAATAGGACCGATTCCACACATAGCATCATGCATTCTCCTAGCTGAGGATGCAGGTATTCCAGCCTCAGATCTCTAGTGCAGCGCATCATTGGCCTGACGCGGTTCCTTTCAGGGATCCAGAGTAAGCAGGCATCTGTTAGCCACATCTCTGGTTACTCCAAATTAGCTCATGTCCTTTACTGCTTGTTTCCTCTGGCCATATAGTACATATCCAAACCCTCAATTATTTGGGGTAAACAAGGGATGCCCTGTTCTGTGTGGAAAACATTTGACGGTGGTTAGGATTCTCTTGCTTATACCACGGCAGGGCCTTAGCCGTTTAGCTTCCTGTCCCTTCAAGATTTTGAAATGCTGGTTCTTGTGTAAGCCACACACATCTCCTTGAGGAATTACCTTACTGGGTCCCTTCTGAAACCTCAGTCATCCTAAAAAGTACCTCAGGAGCCTTTTGACTTCAATTCTCTGTTTTAATTCTCTCTGTATATAATGTTTGTGGTATCAGATTCTCTGCCTCATACTGTTAAAACTCTTGGGCTTGAACTTCTGGGTCACTCTTAAAAAATAGACAGAACTTGATTACTAATGAAAAGTTGACTCATTTCCTTCCAGGCAAAGAGTGACACTGACTGTCAGAGTTCATACTTAGTCTCCACAGAAGCATACTCTCTAATTATGGGGCATCACCTATTCTTTCCTAAATTTTATAAGGATTAAGAAGAGCATCATAAGCTGGGGAAGTAAGTAAGATAGGCATTTATACTGTGTTGAGAAGATATATAAAATTGGTATCTGGAAAAAGGCTCTGCATTAATTGAATAAAAGTGATTAATTCCCTCCAAGCTTTAGTGCATCAGTTTCCAGACCATTGTTTTAGGTGCCCACTGGTCATTTTTAGCTTTATATAATTTATCAAAGGTTAGATTCCATGAAGAGACTGCAATGTCTACCACCATTCTGTGTTGAAGAAAACAGGCTCTCATGTTAGCCAGTTGTTTGAGGGGAGATGGTAAGGTTGTTCTCTCCCTTTTAGGTTCAGGATTCCTTTTAATTCTCTGTGTCTCAAGTATATTGTTCTTTCTCCTTTGCTTATACTTTGCTTTCTTATGCTTCCTGTGAGGGGTAAGATGAAAGCGTGACATGCGCAACAATTCATTTATATGAACGTGTACTGAACTGTTTGTGCACTCGGAAGAACAATAGGGAAGCAGAGTGAAGGATATAAGAGACACAAGGTAGGTGGTCAAGACATACACAGTTACTGACCCTAAGCGTTAACATCAGCAAACATCACTACATCCTTGGGCATTATTGCTGAGGGAATACAAAAGCCAAAATTGTAGAATTATCATACTTAAGAGATTGAAGGCACTTTGGTGAGCACCTTTCTCACTTATCTTGTTTTATATATGAGAAACACAAGGCTTAATATGGCCAAGTGACTTCACTGTATAGCATAACTGATTAGAATATAAACTGGGATTAAAAGTTGTTTCTCAGATCCCATTAGGCAACCTAAAGATTTAGCATTATTTCTTTTCATTGTTGTACCAACCCTCAAGGAACTGATGTGGTTGAACATGTATGTGTGTGTGTGTGTGGGAGAGAGAGAGAGAGAGAGAAACAGAGAGAGAGAGAGAGAGAGAGGAAAGCAGAATTAAAAAAAAAGCAACAATTTTGGGCTTTTTGTGAGGTAGTTTGAAAGATCAAGAATTTTAACTCTAGCCATACATTTTTAGTTTTTAATGCTCTGTGAAACAAAACAGTCTGGAAATTCTTTTGAGTTCCTCATAAAGAAGGTCTATATTAATATCCAAGGGGCTGTGGAACATACTCAAATGGAATCATACAATTTACAGCTAAAGGGAATATGAGGGATTATTTGGTTTAACATCTTGTTTTAATACATGAGACGACTCAGGCTCTGAGAGAAGTGGCTTTGTTGAAGGGTAACATCTAACAGCATAGCCAGCACTGGTCTAGAGGAAAGTCTCTGGGGAGTGACCCTGTCAAAGAGATCTGGGAACATGCTGAAGTCTTGGGTGAGAAATTTTTGTAAGACAAGACACTATTTATATTTTTATTCTTGTTCAGATAAAAAAATAAACTCATTACCCCATATATGTTGATATATACATATAAATATATAAATATATAAATTTGTTCCAGTATGCCCTAAATACTGGAAATAATAAAAATAACTAGACCTGGGCTTTTTAAGCAAAATGGTGCAGGAGAATGTAGCCATGTCGGGCATGGCTCTGTCCTGTCTCAGTAAGGGAAGTGCCTCCCCAGAATTAGTGTGAAAACATAGGTTATGATTTATATTATGGTTTCTGCTATAACACTGTGTTTTGTTTAGATTTGGGAGATCTTATTTGGAGCTTCAGCTTGGTTGCTAAGTACAGGTCCAGCCTGGCCACCTCAGGCTTCACAGTGTCTCTTGTGCTTCTTACCTCCACCTTTCAGAGGTAAATATAATGTATTCTCAGAACGCATTTATCTTCACATTGATTGACCTGAGTGTATACTTGCAGGGTGCTTCTTTGATACGTGCTTTCTCGGGTTTGAAAGGCCACAAATCATTGTAATGCCTAAGATTTTTTTTGATTTCTTGGGTCACTGTCCTTTTAAGGGAAAATAGTGTTTTTTTGTCTTGAGTCACCACAGTAGGGTTATACACCATAATTTTTTTCCATGATGTCATTATTTTTAGTATTTTTAGTTCTAATTATGTAGGGGTTTGGCAACTGACAATGATCCTTTCACCATTTGATTGCCTTTCTGAAATTCACTGTTGTTCATTACAGGTGCATCTAAAATGACCTGACTTCTAGTAAACAAAAAGTTACCTAAATTGTAAGCAAGTGTTTTGAAAGCATTTTTGCCTACATACACTGTAATTCTGTCAGGGCCTTAGAACAAGGATCACCAAACTTTTTTCTAAAAGTGCGAGATGGTAGATGTTTTAGGTTTTTCTGGCTAAGAGACAAACTAAGGATATTATGTAGGTACTTATATATTTCTTTAAAACATAACCATTAAAAAAACCCTAAAGAATCCACTCCAAAACTACTAGATCTAATATCCGAATTCAGCAAAGTTGTGGGATACAAAATTAATACACAGAAATCTGTTGTATTCCTATACACTAACAATGAACTAGCAGAAAGAGAAATCAGGAAAACAATTCCATTCATAATTGCATCAAAAAGAATAAAATACCTAGGAATAAACCTAACCAAGGAAGTG
Source organism: Smutsia gigantea (assembly GCA_032199065.1). NCBI lineage: Eukaryota > Metazoa > Chordata > Mammalia > Pholidota > Manidae > Smutsia > Smutsia gigantea. The sequence continues at coordinate 14,241 of JAVSCE010000763.1, read as the reverse complement.
AAAGACCTATACTCTGAAAACTACAAGATACTCATGAGAGAAATTAAAGAAGATACCAATAAATGGCAACATATCCCGTGCTCATGGATAGGAAGAATTAATATTGTCAAAATGGCCATCCTGCCTAAAGCAATCTACAGATTCAATGCAATCCCTATCAAAATACCAACAGCATTCTTCAATGAACTAGAGCAAATAGTTCTAAAATTCATATGGAACCACAAAAGACCCCGCATAGCCAAAGCTATCTTGAGAAGGAAGAATAAAGCAGGGGAAATTACGCTCTCTGACCTCAAGCTCTACTATAAAGCCACAGTAATCAAGACAATTTGGTACTGGCACAAGAACAGACCCATAGACCAATGGAACAGACTAGAGAGTCCAGATATAAACCCAAGCATATATGGTCAATTAATATACGATAAAGGAGCCATGGATATACAATGGGGAAATGACAGCCTCTTCAGCAGCTGGTGTTGGCAAAACAGCTACATGTAAGAGAATGAAACTGGATTACTGTTTAACCCCACACACAAAAGTAAACTCAAAATGGATCAAAGACCTGAATGTAAGTCGTGAAACCATAAAACTCTTAGAAAAAAACATAGGCAAAAATCTCTTGGACATAAACATGAGCAACTTCTTCATGAACATATCTCTCCAGGCAAGGGAAACAAAAGCAAAAATGAACAAGTGGGACTATATCAAACTAAAAAGCTTCTATACAGCAAAGGACACCATCAGTAGAACAAAAGGACATCCTACAGTATGGGAGAATATATTCATAAATAACATATCCGATAGGGGGTTGACATCCAATTATATAAAGAGCTCATGCACCTCAACAAACAAAAGACAAATAGGCCAATTAAAAAATGGGCAGAGGAGCTGAACAGGCACTTCTGCAAAGAAGAAATTCAGATGGCCAACAGGCACATGAAATGATGCTCCACATCGCTAATCATCAGAGAAATGCAAATTAAAACCACAATGAGATATCGCCTCACACCAGTTAGGATAACCACCATCCAAAAGACAAACAAAAACAAATGTTGGCGAGGATGTGGAGAAAGGGGAACCCTCCTACACTGCTGGTGGGAATGTAAACTAGTTCAGCCATTGTGGAAAGCAGTATGGAGGTTCCTCAAAAAACTCGAAATAGAAACACCATTTGACCCAAGAATTCCACTCCTAGGAATTTACCCTAAGAATGCAGCAGCCCAGTTTGAAAAAGACATATTCACCCCTATGTTTATCGCAGCACTATTTACAATAGCCAAGAAATGGAAGCAACCTAAGTGTCCATCAGTAGATGAATGGATAAAGAAGATGTGGTATATATACACAATGGAATATTATTCAGCCGTAAGAAGAAAACAAATCGTACCATTTGCAACATGGATGGAGCTAGAGGGTGTTATGCTCAGTGAAATAAGCCAGGTGGAGAAAGACAAGTATCAAATGATTTCACTCATCTGTGGAGTATAAGAAAAAAAAGAAAAACTGAAGGAACAAAAGCAGCAGACTCACAGAACCCAAGAATGGACTAACAGTTACCAAAGGGAAAGGGACTTGGGAGCATGGGTGGGAAGGGAAGGATAAAGGGAAAAAGGGGCATTATGATTAGCACACATAATGTAGGGGGGACACGGGGAAGGCAGTACAGCACAGAGAAGACAAGCAGTGACTCTATAGCATCTTACTATGCTGATGGACAATGACTGTAATGGGGTATGTGGTGGGGACTTGATAATGGGGGGAGTCTAGTAACCATAATGTTGCTCATGTAATTGTACATTAATAATACCAAAAGAAAATGTACAATAAAAAAAAACATAACCATTAAAAAAATGTAAAAGCCAGTTTTAGTTCCTGGCCCGGAGGTACCAAAAACAGGTGGTCTGTGGATTTCACCCATGACAATATTTGCTGACCTTTAACTTACAGCATAATAGCTAGCTACTTGAAATGCTTCATGTCCTTCCAGGTATAAACTGGAAGAATCATTCTTTATGGTCAGTTTTTTCTTAATATAGAAAAGAAAATAAATTATCGAAGCAGATGTTGCTGAAGTTAGAACCGAGAATTATGTCTGAATCTTCCTGTATCAGTTTTTGATTGATGCTGCTTTTCTAGTTGAGATGATCTATCCTGAAGGTCTGCACCAAAGCTGAGATTCCTATTAAGTTTATGAGTGGTGTCAATAAAATAAATGAAAGCATTACACTTTTTTTCTTTGACAATTACTGTTCCCTTATTGTTGTAAAAGCAATAAATGTTGAGGTGTCATTGACTTCATGAAAGTTATCCTCTGTGTGGAAAAGCTTTCTGGATGATTATTACGATGGTGATGATTTTAATAATTATATTTGCTCTCAAAAGCTTAGACTCTAAAGGAAAACAGATAGTCTCAGTAGTTTAGTTGGTGATAGAGCATGCTTCCATGTATAGGCACCAATAGGTGAAGACTCTCACATGTTCTAGTAGCATCGTCCATATGGGGAGAGTTTGTGGGTTTTGCTGTTGTTTTTGTTACTATAAGAATGCAAGGGTACATAAAATAATAAATAATAACACTGTAATATAAAATAATAATAGCATTGTATTTTTAAAAGAAATGATCTTTTTGGTATCTAGATGTATGTCAGATAAGCTTTCTCATTTAATCACTGTTGAGCTTTGCTGGGTTTTCACTTTGTCCCTGTGGAGGCATAGACTTTGATTTCATTCAGCAGATCAGGCACAGGGGAGGAACTTCCAAAGCTGAGGAACATATAATTTCAAGACATGTGAGTTTGAATATATACGAATACAGGCAACATTTGTAAGAAGCTTTTTTATTTAATTCAGCCAACATTCATGAGCATTATGAGTGCCAAATAACAGGCTAAGAATTTATTTGTATACCTTTATTTGCTACCTCAGTGTTGCTGAACCTTTTTATCACTATCATCCCTTGCCCAAAAGGAGCCTTTTTAGACTCTTTTCCTAATTGCCCTCCACCCCCAGCGCAGTTTTAATAAGTAGATATACTGTATATCTGTTTATCTATGGTGGCCCTTTGGAAGGCCACACCATTATAATATCTAAGATTTTTTTTGACCCTCCCCCAAACCAATATTTTACTCCTTGGGCCCTGGTCGTATCTGTTAAGGGAAGTAGTGTTTTTTTGAAGTAGGGTTAGACACTGTTACTTCTTTTTCCCTAGTATCCACTATTTTTATTATCTGTGCTTTTAATTAAGGCTTTGTAAATGGGATCTTACAGTGTTTCAGGGCATTCTAAAATTTATTTGCTAATACTCACTGAACAGTTTGCATGCCAACACAAGTGTGATTACTTTTTTTTTGAGAATGATTTATGTAGAATCTACAAAGACATTTTTAAATTTTCTTTAAGTTTGAAGAAATGTAGAGTTTTCTCCAGCTTACTTTCACATTCAGGTTTGCTGTGATATGATTTGGGTACAATTTTTTTGAAGAAGGAATCCTTTCAGACCAAACCAAAAGCTTTTGGAATTGCTGTGCTTTCAGGCATTTTTTTTGACTTTCAAACTTTGAAGGTGGTCATCCACTCCTATTGGAGAATAGAAAGCAGACACCCCTCCTCACTCTTCTTCCCCGAAATCTTGTTTCATTTTCACTGTTCAGCCCCAACGAAATCTAGCAGTCATACTTCTGAAGCCACTTTGCAGGGTGTTCTGACACTCAGGACTCCAGGCTTCTGTTGGTTCATATAGTCATTATTTATCAAAGATTAGCAAAATATTAATCAAAATTCAAGAGAAAATAAAGACTCTGTGGTGTGTGTGTGTATTTGTGTTTGTGGACTTCATATTTTTGAGAAATACTTGATTAAAAAAAATCTTCACATAGGTTTGGCTTAGAATGATTTAAGGGTGAGTGAGGGTTAAGAAATCCTCTATATATCAGGAATCTCAATTTGTTTTGATAACCTTTTGGGGAAATAGCAACCTACTTGTTCACAAAGATTCTATGGACTCTTACATTTTGCCTTTAGCTTCTGTTAAAAATATGAGCACTGAATAGCTGAATGCCTCCTACATGCCGGATACTGTGTTAGGCAGTGGAAATATGGTGATGAACAGTTCTTAGTCTGTTGGGGGAAGATGAATGATCATAATAAAGATTAGTGAATAATATCATATGTTAGATTTATGGGAATATACAGCAGGCATATTAAGCTTATTTCTCTTAGGAAATTACATTTAAGCTGAAGCTTGAAGGAATTTTTGGGCTTAGTTATGAGACGAGGGTGGAGAAAAGTGTTTCAGGTGAGTGAACAGCATGTACAAAGGTCTGGACGTAAAAAGCTGTGCCCTGTACCACATTCTGGGAGCTGAAAGTAGTCAGCCTAGCAAGAGTACAATGCATGAAAGATGATCTTGAGATGAAACCATTTCTCAGTCTCTTGTTTGAAATACAATGCATAATATCAAAATCCACTAAGAATTCAATAGCCATTCTATAATACCTTTGTGTTCAATAATCATAACAGCATCCATTTAAATATGGACAGGATATAATTTAGCGTGATAGCACTTTATAAGTGTTTGCAGACTCCTTGCAATAACTGTACAGTGTATAGCTTGGCTTAACTGCTGTTCACAACTGGCTTAACTCATTCATTTTTGCCTATTTTCTGAAGGGTGCTTTTCGTAAACTCATATATAGAGAGTATATTTGCCATGTTTTAATCACAAGTAGACATTTTCATAGGGTCCGGCGTAGTGAAATATGGCAAGTTCTGATTCTATGCTAGAGGATGGAGGAAAGACCACCTTCTTTTATAACAGCAACACAAGTCCTTCAACACGGCTGTGTGCCTGCCCTTGCCCAGTCTTCCAAGTGATGACTGAGGAGACTAGGCGCTCAATTCAGCTTTTTGAGTTCTGACAAATGATCCCAGACTGTAAACTGGAAGATAAAGGGTGTTTGGAAATTCTTGTGTAAGTAAAGCATGGTTTCTTATTGCCGTGGCTACTGATTTGGTAGTCTCTGATGAAGGTGAACGATGCTGTGAATTTGCAGCTTTAAAGCTTGTATTGCTGCAGCTTCTTTTTGGTTTGGATTTATTAAAATCAGTGTGTGTTTATTTCTTTATTCAGATGAGGGGGGGATAAAAAACCTGAACACATGGAAACCGAGTGAGGTAGAGTTTCAGAAGATGATTCCCAGCCTCACAATTCCCCGTGAAATTCTTTTCCTGTGGGAAACTTTTAATTTGGAAGCATTCAGCCTTAATGTGGGAACCAAGATTAACATTTTCTGAAATACTTCTACAAGAAAAGCAGAAATGTTCTGTTCAGGAAGCTAAATTTACATAGTAGAAAAATGGGCTGTCCTGCAGTAGTTGGTAGTCTTCATTAGTTGTGCTAAAAGTTTTGTGTGTGTTTGTGTGGGTCAGAGAGACAGAGAGAGATTGATTGTATATTTGTCTTTGTTTCCTTTACATCAAACCAGCAAAGCCCTAGAAAGTGTGTTTTACCACAAACCAACCCAGTACTGAGCCCTAAGTCTATACACGGATACTTTTTTTTTTTTAGTTCTTTTTGTTTTTCCTTCTTGCTGAGTAAGCTATAGTGTTTCCGTTTTTTTTTTCTCTCTTTTTTGGAGGGGGAGGTGAGAGTGGGAGTCGGGATGGCAGGAAGAAGTCAGCAGGACAGAGCTGCTTCCCTTTTCTTGCCCTCTTACCAGGAAGTTGACTAGAAGTCTTCGTGCACGTTTTTTTTTTCTTTTTTAACAGTCAATAATTAGCATAACCCAGCTACTCCGTTAGTAACCTTTATACAGAGTTACAATAAGTAGTTGATGTCGGATGAGAAATCAAACTGGAGGTACTGGGAGAAGGGGGATGGTGAGGTTAGACTAGCAGATCGGGCCTTCCGAATGCCAACCTAAGAATTTCGAGTTGATTCTGCAGGCTCTGGCGTATTGAGAAGTTTGTAGCCAGAGCCTTGGTAATTAAATGTTATATAGGAACTTTCACTGGTTACAGTTAGCCTTGACTGTTAGCAATTATTTTTATCTATGTTAACTGGGGGGTGGGCGGGAGGACAGGAAACTAAACTGGCATCTCGGTCACAGAAGAGAACAAACTGATTTGGGGCCTTTTCAAACTGCAGACCTTTGTTACTGACCAATGCTTAATTTGGTTTCTGGGTTTTGTTATTTTTTTCCCCTGCCCTTACCTCATTTACCTTAACGACAGCTCCCCCCTCTAGAGCTCAGCTAGGGCAGGCTGCCACTGCAGATTGGGGGGCCGAGAGGCCCAGAGCAAGAAGAAAGTGGGTTGAAAGCAGAGTTCTGTTTAAAGAATTTTCTGCTGGAAACTAGCCCAGAGGGAGTAAAGAGGAGCTTTAATGAGGAGCAGCTGCAGGGCCGACACAACCCACATGAGACATTTTTTTCCCCTCCGTTCCACATTCTGTATAGTTTTTTAAAAATCAAGATTTTGAAATAGCTGTTTTGTAAAGCACGCCTCTCTTTTTCTTTTTGTATGCAATTGGGTTTTGCTTTGTTGTTGTATTTTTTTAATGACCAAATCCTCGCTAAAAAAAATGCTAAAGGCAGAGCTGCAGCAAAGCCCTCCATGCAATTTGAGCTCACCCTGCTGATACAGAACGTTTGGTGGAGAAAACAAGAGAGAACACTGGCTTTTATTTGGAAAACGGGCTTATTTCCTGTTCAGACTTCAGTCATCTTGGAGCTGACACAAGCTGCTACAGTGTTTTAAGCTTTTCTCTAGATGAGTGGCTATTCACTTAGGAAACTTGAAAGAACAAAATTTTCTGTCCTGTATTACTAGGGAGACTGATCCTGAACTGCAGCCGTTGCCAGATAGATTGGAATTGCTATTCAAATCCCAGCTTCGTTGAAATCTGTAAAGTGGCTACATGTAAACGAATCCAGACTGCTGGTGACATGTGAGAGTTGGGGTCTGGTTTTCATCTGTTTAATTGAGGGGGGACTGTGTGGGCATCCTTTCAATTGGAATGTTTTCTAGTTCCATTAAGAGGAATCCCTTGTTTTCCTCCCTCATTTTTCCCCTTCACCCTATTCCCTGTGTGTGTGTGAACAGTAACAATGAGAGAGTGGACTTCTTCTTGTCAGAAATGGCAGAATTTTTCAGAAAAAGGCATGAATATATCTGTATGGACCTATCTGTATTCAGATTAGTTTATGGGATTATTTTATAAGGAAAAAGACCCCCCCCCCCCTTGCAGACTTGCCCTGTGTTCATAGCCCTCTCTGTGGACTATATAGTTCCAAAGCTAGAGAAGGGGGATAGAACTGGAGGAAGTAACTGAGAGAACTGCTGAAACAAGTGCTAAATTCCCTCCAGGAGGGAGGCATTCATATAGTTCAGAGAACAAAAGGCAGCTGTTAGGTTTATTCGGTTATTTTTAAGAAGAAATTTTATATACACACCTTTTGGTCAAGATGTGGGCTGTTTTCCAAAAATTGCACTGGGGTAACTTAACAGAACTACAGATCCATGAGGGAACGTGGGTGGTTAGTCATTTCTGTAGACTCTAGCCACACTTAGCTTGAGCCATCTCAAGAAGAGAGCTATTTAAGCTCTTGTTTTCAGGCAGAGAATCTTAATTACCACTTAGACAAACAGAGTAAATGGTGTACTTGATTACAATTGAACAGGGATTTGCAAAGTTGAAAGGTCTCCTGCCTTAGGAAACAAGGGTCCATTATTTCTGGCTGTTTCACTTAACCATTTGTCCCTTTTCTTCCCATGTCTGTAGTTCTGTTTAGTCTCCTGGGTTATGAGGGATATCTTGTACCTTGGGATGATACTGAGGGTTGATTTGGCCTGTGTCTCTAGATATGCCCTTCCCCAGAAAAAAATATCAAGTAGGAGTCTGAGAGAGTCACAGGAAAGAGATATTGCAATGGCTTAAATGAAGAAGAACCATACTGGTAGAAATAATGTAGTGCATAATATGGCACTACATCTTACTGTTGGAGGGATCAAAGATGGGTGAGATGGTTTGGAGGAGGCTTAATGGAGGACATAGGTTTTGAACAAATCTTTGAGGCAAGGATGGAAGAAAGGAACACAAATTAGAGACATAGCAGATAAGAAGGCATGATATTTCTTGGGAATTAGAAAGATTTTTATCAGGAACAGTACAAAAGAGTATTGAAATAATCTGGAGTGTTTCGTTATGGATTACTAAGGAGTAAGACAGATGGTAGGAGTAGGGCAGACAAGCAGGTCAAAAGTTCAAAGGAACTTGGACTTGAATGGCTGGGCACTAATGCTAGTTTCTGAGCAGAGAAGTGACCTGGTCACAATTATGCTTGAGTAAGATTATTCTTTAAGTAGTGTGCTGAGTTTCATCAAGGAATTTCCTGGCTATCCTTATGGAGAGGTGTGGATAGGATGCTGGTGCAGTTAAGACGGTAGAGCTAACTGAATACGTGCCAATCTTGGGGCCAGACCTAGGAGAATTCTTTCAGCTAAGTACTATTTTATGTGTTGGTGAAAGAGCTAGGTAAAGATAACGATTCAGGTGTAGATGATGCAAACTGGGGGAAATGGATAGATTGACAGACAGCAAACTTGGGGTAGGTCATTTAGCTTTGTTGTCCTCATTAGCGCAGTAGGGGTTCAGACCACTTGACTGGGGTATGGTATGGTGCTGAAATTCTGTCATTATATGAATGAAGTGTAAACTTGAATCAAAGAAACTTGGGGTAAAGAGTCAGCATGGTAAATTTAAAAGGGACAAATGACAGTCCAGTTATTGGGTTCAAAAAACATGTTGCACAAGTATAGGATGAGAGATATGGCATAAAAGTAGTCCATGTGAGATAAAAGATTTGAGCGTTTTAACTGTGTGTTCAGTAGCACATAATAATATATGGTGGCATCTAAAAAATTGAACACAGCTTTAGGCTGCAATAGTAGAAACAGTGTCCAGATCAAAGGAGGTGATTGCCCAGCTCTATATTACACTGGTAAGAACACATGTTATATATATATATATATATTTTCCCATTTTGGGCCCCACATTTTAAAGAGGTTTTTGATGAACTAGAATTATCTAGTTGGGGGAGGCAGGATAGTCCAGTGCTGAAACTGATCTCTGGAGTCATGTCTTTGTTTGAATCCTTCTGTGCCATCTACTAGCTGGAAATCTTAATCTTCCCAAGCATCAAGATCCTCCTCTACAGAACAGAGATCATAATGTAATATACTGTTATAGGGGAGTAATAAAAGAGATAATAGCTGTAAAATGCTTAGCAAATACATAATACATAGTTTTTTTTAAATGTTGATCACTGTTACTTTTATTTCTATTGTTATCTTAAGCATAGAAGAGCCACTAAAATGGTGAGGAGGTGTGGAAATAACTTTATACTGAGGAATAGCCCAAGTACTGAATCCTGGAAAATATAAAACAAAGGGTCAACATACCTGTCTTCAGATTCTTGAAGAACTACATATAAGAGAAGCAGAAAGCTGTGCCTTTATGTTCTCGAGGACAGGGATAGCCAGTAGGTGAAATTATAGGGAGACAGAATTTAAAAAAAAAAGAAGATCCAGTAATTCACATACTATTAAATTTACTCTTTGAAAGTGTACAATTCAGTGGTTTTTAATATATTCACAGATATGTATAACCATTATCTAATTTCAAAACATTTACATTACCCCCCAAAGAAACTTTCTACTCCTTTGTAGTCACTCTCCATTTCCCCCTCTTTTCTGCCCCTGGCAACACTAATCTATTTCTTAACTATAGATTTGTCTATTTTGGACATTTCATAAAAATGAACTCACACAATATGTGGCCTTTTGAGTCTAGCTTCTTTCACTCAGCTTGATGCTTTCAGGGTTCACCCATGTCATGCATATAGCAGATCTTCATTCCTTTTCATTGTATGGATATACCACATTTTATTCATTCAGTCATCAGCTTATGGACACTTGGGTTGTTTCCCCTTTTTGCTACTATGAATATTTTTTTGCTACAAACATTTTTTATGCGTTTTTGCATAAGACTTATGTTTTCAGCTTTTGGCATATACCTAAGAGGGAAGGCAGAATTTTAAGATATCAGAAAGAGCTTTCAATGGGATCTACCCATGCTGAAGAATGTTCTGTTGTTGAAGTCATGAGCCAGTTACTGTATTTGATTTTACTTAACAATACATGATATTTACTATGTGGTAGATACTGTTCTAAGTGCATTATTGTTATTTAAAAACCCTGTGAGGTAGTTAGTCACTGTTTTAAAATCCGTTTTACATCAAGGAGGTCTAGTAACTTGCTTAAGATCACTCATTCAGTGAATGGGGAGCTGGAATTGAAATCCAGGAGGTCTGGTTCTAGAGTCTGTATTCTTAATAACAGAAACAGTAATAACTTCAAGCATTTATTAAATTCTTGCTATTTCTTAGGCACCTTGCTTAACTGCTTGTATTCAAGTAGAGGCTGGTGATCCTCTTTTAAGGATTTTTAGAAAGAGTTATTTCATAGGTAGAAATTACCTTAGGGTGTCTTGAATCCCAAGGTTCTGTTTTTCCAAGGATGGATGGAAGTGGGGGAAAAGCCAGCAACAAGATGTCTGGCCTGAGGCTTTTAAGATGGTCAGAATTTTTATCAGAAAGGAAACCGTGAATATGAATGATAAGTATTGTAGGAATTCAGTTAACAAGACTTGTAAGAACATGGTAAAAAATTATATATAATTTAAAAGGATTAACCAAAAGTGACTTTTGAGATTGTGAATGAAAGCCTTAGAAAAATGTAGGAATTAAAGTTTCATGAGAAAATGATCATACTTATCAAATGTATAGTTTCAAGTATTGGCAAGTTATATTATGGTACATAGAAGATATTTAGTAAACTGAACATAAGGAACTGGAGCTGTATATTTGGGAGTCAAATGTATGAAGGCAATTGTTTAAAACCAAATGAACAGCAACAACAATAAAATGCATATGAGAGGAAAGAGCAGTGCAGCTCAGACTTAAATTTTCAGGTAGCTGTGATTGATGGGGCAGAAGAAGAAAAGGAGTCAGCCATCTAGACTAAAAATTTACTGAGCTTTGAGATAGAGGAAGTCATAGAAACCAGATGTAAAAAGATTACAATGATGAAGGCATGGTCAGAAATACCTCCTGTAGGAGAGAGAATTTCTTCATGATGAAATCTCAGATGAGACCACTGAACTTGACAGGGGAAAATTGTTCTTAGAACCTATTGTTTTTATTGCTATTGTTATCTTAAGCATAGAAGAGCCACTAAAATGGTGAGGCAATAATTAGAACTTAAATTTTGTTGCAAAGGGGCAAGTCAGAAGTAGATGAAAAAGAAAGTGAAGACATCTATGAAATTAGGCTAGAGCTATAGAAGTTTAGTTGTGAAGAAAGAATTTGGAAAGGGAAATGAGGTTTAGTGAAAAATGTAGGTTAAAAGATACTTGTACATGTTTTATAGTGAAATAGAATGATACCTCTTTATAGCCTATTAGTATCCTAGAACATCTTAAATAATAAGTTAAGTCTTTATTATTATATCAACAATAGGTCTAGTTTCACATAAAAATAAGATGTGGGTCTCAATATGGACCTTAGAAGAGTACGTTAGTTATACATCATATCTAAGTGTCACCTCACGCAGGATAAAACTCTAAATCCTTCTTTATAGTGGCCTAAAGGCCCTTCATGATCTTTCTTCCAGCTACAGCTCTTACCTGTTTTCTACTATACTTTTTCTTAATCCTTGTGGTAGAGCCAGAGAGGTTTTCTTGTTATTCCTCAAACATGCCAGGACTATTCCTATTTTAGCATTTGCTGTTCCCTCTGCCTTGAACACACTTCCCCTAGATACCCGTGTGGCTAGTTCCTCACCTCATCCAGGTCTTGACTCAACTGTGCCTTCTCAGTGAGGTCTTCTCTGATTTTGTTTTTAAAAACAAAACACCTAACTTTATTTACCCTGCTATTCCCAATCCTTCCTATCCCCCTTTCCTGTTTTTTTTTTCATAACACTTAACTCCACCTGACAAATTATATATTTTACTTACTAATTTTGGTTTTTGTCTTCTCCTACTAGAATTTAGACTCACAATCAAAGATTTTCCTAGCACTGGAACAATGCCTGGCACGTAATACAGACTTCCTAAATGTTTGTTGCATGAATAAATGAAGGTAGTATTTGTGGAAACTGATATGAGAACATTCTTTATCAACATCACTATTAATAAGCATGTTGGATGCTACTTAAAAAATTAGGCTTCATTCTTAGGAGCTAGCAAACATTTTCGGTAGAACGCCTGATAGAATATATTTTTGCAGGCCATATGGTCTTATTGCAACTACGGAACCCTTTTATTGTAATGAAAAAGTAGCCATAGACAATCCATAAATGAATGAGTGTGGCTATGTTCCAATAAGACTTTACTTATGGACACTGATATTTGAATTTCATGTAATTTTCAAATGTCACAAAATATTATCCTCTTTTTGATTTTTTTTCCCTAACCATTTAAAAATATAAAAACCATTCTCAACTTAAGGGCCATACAAAAACAAGCAGTGGGCCGGAGTAGAATCGTAGTTTGCCATTTCTACTTTTACTGCTTTCTTAAATGTATGTTAGTTGAAACTTATGTTTCCATACTTGGTAGGCACAACAATGTAGATTAAATCCTAGTAACATATAATCCAGGAATACTTTTTTGGGAGCTCCAGAATCTTTCATATTATTTCATTTTTGTTTTCTTGAGAACCTTATGTTTTCATTACATGTTTATAATGATAATACTTAAATGACTTTGCATTCTCTGAGCACTTGCCACTTGATAGTGTTGAGGAGGAGGTGGTGGTGTAAAAGCCCAGTAGCAAAGCTGGGCAAAGCCCACCCAAGTTAAAAAGTTTGCCGTTACTTTAAGGTGAGTAATTTCTGAATGGGAGAACCAAGAGTTGTCAGTCAGGCTTAATGCCTGGAGGACTGCCACTGTGAATGAGAATTGTATTACAGTTTTAAACATCACCTATAACAGATTTCTAGAATAAGTTGGAAATGCTTTTAATAATATAGCTCAGGGTTAATTTTAGCTGTGATACATGGCAGTTTTTGCTCCTCTACTTAAAAAAAATCAGAAAATAACCTATTATATTATCAAATCAAGCCATAATCTAAATAAAGCATATTTTCCTCAAGTACAAAGAGAGAAAAATGTTTTCATTTGCAAAACCTTTTAATGTGCGGTATAAGGGTTTTCACTTTCTTGATTTTGTTAATTCTAACAATAATCCTATGATATAGGTAGCTCTGTAAACTATTTTAAAATGGGAGAGAACTAATGGCCAGTGAAATTAAGTTAACTAGCTCACGGTCGCAGCACCAGGACTCCAGACAGGCCTTTTAACCATATAAGGTGCGACTCATCAAGAAATCTTCCACCGGTCTTTGGTTTCAGGGCTGTTCCCTCTTCTCACTGCCGCTTGATCTCTCTCACTTCACTTGCTAGTGAAGAGGTTCAAGCTCGAGCTGCTCCTGGCTCTGCCACACTTGCTGTACACAGCTCTGGGGAGGTGTGAGGAGACTGTGGCCAGTTATATCACTGCCACTGTAGCTACTTACCAGCTCTGTTTCCTCCTCCAGTCATTTTATACTGCATCATTCATCTGGGCATGTTCTGTCTTAGGTCCCTAACATCTGATCCTCCTTCTCTTCTCATAACTGTGACTGCTAAAGACCTCACCTTGCCAGCCAATGGCTAATGAAGTGTCTTGGATGTGATTGGTACAGACAGGAAGGAGTAAAACATGACCCTGGTGCTTTAAGTCTCAGGCGACTGGGAGAACGGGGTTGCAGTGATTGGGTGAAGGAGGCTGTGATGGCAGCTCGTTTGAGGGGGAAGATTTGCAGTTTGGTTTACATGTGTTACCTTCAAGGTAGTGGTGGATCAGCTTTGTAGATTTGATTTAATTTTCTATCCTCCAAGAAGTAAATGGAGAAATAGGTTGAATCAAATATCTAGGGTGACAGCCAAATGGTAAAATTTATAGTTAGAGTTCTTAAAAGTTTATGCTCCTTTTAAATCCTTCTCAGAGGTCCCATTAAAACAACCTCTTCATTATGAAAATGACTTTCCCTGTCTTTTTTTTATGCTGTTTGGAGAAAATTGTCATAAATAATATACACAATTTGGGATGGTTGTGTGTTTTAGGAATCAATGGTTGG
>JAVSCE010000761.1:0-17990 GCA_032199065.1 Smutsia gigantea | reverse complement strand
TGGAATTTTGATTTATAGAACTGAATATTAAAGAATGGAATGGAATGTTTGGTCAAAGATCGGGAATAATATGTTTGAATGGGATCAAAAGTTATAGAATGGAATGGAATGAATTCGAATAGAATGCAATGTTATGGAATGGAATAGAATAATGTGGAATGCATTGGAATGTTGTGAAAGGAATATAATACTGGGAAAAGGAATGGAAGGTTAAGGAATGGAATGGAATTTGTGGATTGGAAGGCAATCTTATGCAATAGAATGAAATAGAATGTTTCAAATGAAATGGAATGTTATGTAATCGAATGAAATGTTATGGTATGAAGGTGAATGTTGATTAATAGGACAGAATTTTAATGAATGGAATGTAATGTTATGTAACAGAACAGGAATAATATGATGAATGGAATCAAATATTATGGAATGTAATGGAATATTATGGAACTGAATGGAATGTTACGGAATGGAAGGGAATGCGGTGTAAATCAATAGGATGTTGTGGAACGGAATAGAATGTTTGAGAAAGAAATAGAGGTTAAGTATATAAGTGAATTTTGTGGATTAGAATGGAATATTATGCAAAAGAATGAAATAGAATGAATTGGAAAGGAATGTTGTGTAATCGAATGGAAAGTTATGCTATGAAGGGTATTTTTGATTAATAGAACCGAATTTTAATGAACGGTATCGAATGTTTTGTAGCAGAACGAGAATAATGTGTTGGGAATGAATTGTATGTAATGAAATGGAATGGAATGTGGTGTAATTGAATGGAATGTAGGGAAAGGAATGGAAGTTTAAGGAATGGAGTGGAATTTTTTGGATTGGAATGGAATCTTATGAATCACAATGAAATAGAATGAATTGGACAGGAATATTGCATAATCGAATGGAATGTTATGCTATGAAGTGAAATGTTCATTAAGAGGACAAAATTTTAATGAATGGAATGGAATCTTTGCAACAGAAAGGCAATAATATGTTGGAATGAAATCGAATGTTATGGAATGGAATGGAATGCTTTGGAATGCAATGGAACGTTGCGGAAAAGAACAGAATGTTGCTGAAAGAATGAAATGTTAAGGAATTCAATGGAATTATTTGGATTGGAATTGAATCTTATGCAATAGAATAAAATAGAATGATTGAAATGGAATGGAATGTTGTATAATCGAATTGAATGTGATGGTATGAATTGCAATGTTGATTAATAGAACTGAATTTTGAAGAATGGTATGGAATGCTTTGTAAAGGAATTGGAATTATGTTTTGGAATGTAATCAAGTGGAATGGAAAGGATTGGAATGGAAGGTGGTGGAATTGAGTGGATTGTAACAGAATGGAATGGAATGCTGTGGAATGCAATGGAATGTTCTGGATAGGAATAGATTGTGAGGGAAAGCAATGTAAGATTAAGAAATGTAATGGAATTTCGTGGATTGGAGTGAAATCTGATGCAATAGAATGAAATACAGTAGTTGAAATAGAATAGAATGCTGTAATTTAGATTGGAATGTTATGGTATGAAGTGGAATGTTGTGGAATTGAATGGAATATGTGGACAGGAATGGAATGCTTTGGAATGCAATAGAATGTTGTGGAAAGCAATAGAAAGCTGTGGAAAGGAATTGACGTTGAAGGAATGGAAAGGAATTTTGTGGATTGGAAGGGAATCTTATGTAATGGAATGAGATTCAATGTTTGCAATTGAAAGGGATGTTGTGTAATCAAATGGAATGTTATGGTATAAGGTGGAATGCACATTAATAGAACCGAGTTTCAAAGAATGGAATGGAATGTCATGTAACAGAATGGGATTAAAGTGTTTGAATGGAATCAATTTTATGCAATGGAATGGAAGATTTTGGAATTGAATGGAACATTAAGGAATGGAATTGAGTGCTGTGGAATGCAGTGTCATGTTGTGGAAAGGAATAGAACTTTGTGGAAAGGAATGGAAGGTCAAGGAATGGAACGGAATTTTGTAGGTTGGATTGGAATCATATGCAGTGGAATGAGATACAATGTTTGCAATTGAATGGGATGTTGTGTAATGGAATGAATGCTATGCTATGAAGTGGAATGTTGATTAATAGAAAGAATTTTAATGAATGGAATGGAATGTTAGGTAACGGAACTGGAATAATGTTGTGGAGATGAATCGAATGTTATGGAATGTAATGGAAATTTGTGGAACTGAATTGAATGTTGTGGAATAGAATGGAATGATGTAGAATGCAATGGAATGTGGTGGAAAGGAAAAGAATGTTGGGGAAAGGAATGGAATGGAATGCTGTGGAATGCACGGCCATGTTGTGGAAAGTAATAGAACGTTGGAGAATGGAATGGGATGTTAAGGAATAGAATGGAATTTTGTGGATTGCAATGGATTCGTATGAAATAGAACGAAATAGAATGGTTGAAATGGAATGGTGTTCTGTGTAATCGAATGGAATGTTATGGTATGAAGGGAAATGCTGATTAATAGAACTGAATTTTAATGAATGATATTGAATGTTTTGTAACAGAATTGGCCTAAGGTGTTGGAATGGAATAGAATGTTATAGAATGGAATGGAATGCTGTGGAATGCAATGGAAAGTACTGGAAAGGAAACTAACATAGGGGAAAGCATTGGAAGGACACGGAATAGAATGGAATTTTGTGGATTGGAATGGAATCGTATTCAATAGAACGTAATAGAATGGTTGAAATGGAATGGAATGTGGTGTAATCTAATGGTATGTTATGGGCTGATGTGGAATGTAGAGTAGTAGAACCGAATTTTAATGAATGGAATGGAATGTTATGTAACAGATTGGGAATAATGTGTTATGAATGATTTGATTGTTATGGAATGTTGTGGAATTGAATGGAATGTTATCTATAGGAATGAAATTCTGTGGAATGCAATGGAATGTTGTGGAAAAGAATAGAATGTTGAGGAAAGGAATGCAAGGTTATGGAAAGAAATGGAATTTTGTGGACTGGGATGGAATGTTATACAATAGAATGAAATAGAATGTTCTAAGAGGAACGGAATATTGTGAAATAGAATTGAATGTTATGGTATGAAGTGGAATGTTGATTAATGAATCCGAATTTTGAAGAATGGAATGGAATGTTAGGTAACAAAACGTGATTAATATTTTGGAATGGAATTGAATGTTATAGCATGAAATGGAATGTTGTGGAATTGAAGGGAATGTTATGGAATATAATCGAATGATGGGGAATGCAATGGAATGTTAAGGGAAGGAAAAGAAAGCTGGGAAATCAATAGGAGTTTAATGAATGGAATGGAATATTTGGATTGCAATGGAATCTTATGAAAAAGATGAAAATAGAATGAATTGGAAAGGAATGTGGTGTAATCGAATGGAATGTTATGCTATGAATTGGAATGTTGATTAATAGGACCAAATTTTAAATGAATGGAATGGAATGTTATGCAACAGAAGGGGAATAAGTTCTTGTAAAGGAATCGAATGTAACGGAATGGAATAGAATATTTTGGAATGCAATGGAATGTTACTGAATGGAATGGAATGCTGTGGAATGCAATGGAATGTTGTGGAAGGGAATGGAATGTTAGGGATAGCAATGGAAGGTTAAGTAATGGAATTGAATTCTGTGGATTGGAATGAAATCTTATGAAACAGAATGAAATAGAATGAATTGGAAAGGAATGTTGTGTAATCGAATGGAATGTTATGCTATGAAGTGGAATGTTGATTAATAGGACCAAATTTTAAATGAATGAAATGGAATGTTATGCAACAGTAAGGGAATAATATGTTGGAAAGGAATCAAATGTCATGGAATGTAATGGAAAGTTTTGGAATGAAATGGAATGTTACGGAACGGAATGGAATACTGAGGAATGCAAAGGAATGTTGAGGAAAGGAATCGAACATCATGGAATCAAATGGAATGTTATGGAATGGAATGCAGTGTTGTGTAATTGAATGGAATTTTGTGCATTGCAATGGAATCTTATGCAATAGAATTAAATAGAATGTTTGAAATGGAATGGGATGCTGTGAAATGGAATGGAATGTTATGCTATGAATTGGAATGTTGATTAATAGAACTGAATATTAAAGAATGGAATGGAATGTTAGGTGAAAAATCGGGAATAATGTGTTTGAATGGAATCAAAAGTTATGAAATTGAATGGAATGTGTTGGAATAGAATGCAATGTTATGGAATGGAATAGAATGCTGTGGAATACAATGGAATGTTGCGGAAAGGAAAGGATGGTTAAGGAATGGAATGGAATTTTGTGGGATGGAATGGAATATTATGCAATAGATTTGAATAGAATGTTTTAAATGGAAAGGAGTGTTGTGTAATGAAATGGAATGTTATGGTATGAAGAGGAATGTTGAATAATAAAACCGAATTTTGAAGAATGGAATGGAATGTTAGGTAATAATCGGTATAACATGTTCGAATGGAGTCGAATGTTATGGAATGGAAGGCTCTGTTGTGGAATGGAATGGAATGCTGTGAAATGGAATGGAATGTTGTGGAAAGCAATAGTGTGTTGGTAGAGGAATGGAAGTTAAAGGAATGGAATGGAATTTTGTGGATTGTAATGGAATCTTATGCAACTGAATGAACTAGAATGTTTGCAGTGGAAAGGAATGTTGTGTAATCGAATGTAATGTTATGGTATGAAGTTGAATGTTGATTAATACCACCTAATTTTAAAGAAAGTTATGGAATGTTAGGTAACAGAACAGGAACATGGTGTTTGAATGGAATTCAAAGTTATGGAATGGAATGGAATGTTACAGAATGGAATGGAATGATGTGAAAGGCAATGGAAAGTAGTGAAAGGAATAGAACATTGGGAAAAGCATTGGAAGGTCATGGAATAGAATGGAATTTTGTGGATTTAAATGGAATCATATGCAATAGAACAAAATAGAATGGTTGAAATGGAATAGTGTTTGTGTAATCGAATGGAATGTTATGGTATGAATTGGAATGTTCATTAATAGAACCAAATTTTAGAATCAATGGAATGTTATGTAATTGAACGGGAGTAATCTGTTGGAATGGAATCGAAAGTAAGGAATGGAATGGAATATTGTGGATTTGAATGGAATGCTGTGGAATGGAATTGAATGTGGGGAAAGGAATAGAATTTTGGGGAAAGGAATGGGAGGTTAAGGAATGAAATGGAATTTTGTGGTTTGGAATGGAATCTTATGCAATAGAATGAAATAGAATGTTTGAAATAGAATGGAATGTGGTGTAAACTAATGGCATGTTAGGGGCTGATGTAGAATGTAGAGCAGTAGAACCGAATTTTAATGAATGAAATAGAATGTTATGTAAAAGATTGGGAATAATGTGTTGGGAATGATTTGAATGTTATGGAATGGTATGGACTGTTGTGGAATTGAAAGGAATGTTATCTAATGGAATGACATTCTGTGGAATGTAACGGAATGTTGTAGAATAGAATAGAACATTGAGGAAAGGAATGGAAAGTTATGGAATGAAATGGAATTTTGTGGACTTGAATGGAATGTTATGCAATAGAATGTTTTAATAGGAATGGAATATTGTGAAATGGAACTGAACGTTATGGTATGAAGTGGAATGTTGATTAATGGAACCGAATTTTGAAAAATGGAATGGAATGTTAGGTAGTAATCGAAATAACATGATTGAATGGAGTCGAATGTTATGGAACTGAAGGCTATGTTGTGTAATGGAATGGAATGCTATGAAATGGAATGGAATGTTGTGGAAAGCAATATTGTGTTGGTACAGGAATGGAAGTTAAGGAATGGAATTTAATTTTGTTTATTCTAATGGAATCTTATGCAATGGAATGAACTAGAAGTTTGCAATGGAAAGGAATGTTGTGTAATCGAATGTAATGTTATGGTATGAAGTGGAATGTTGATTAATAGAACCGAATTTTAAAGAAAGGTATGGAATGTTAGGTTACAGAACAGGAATAAGGTGTTTGAATTGTATTCAAAGTTATGGAATGGAATGGAATGTTACAGAATCGAATGGAATGATGTGAAAGGCAATGGAAAGTTGTGAAAGGAATAGAACATTGGGGAAAGCATTGGAAGGTCAAGGAATAGAATGAAATTTTGTGGATTGGAATGGAATCGTATGCAATAGAACGAAATAGAATAGTTGAAATGGAATTGTGTTCTGTGTAATCGAATGGAATGCTATGGTATGAATTGGAATGTTAATTAATAGAACGAAATTTTACTGAATCAATGGAATGTTATGTAATTGAATTAGGGTAATCTGTTGGAATGAAATCGATTATAAGGAATGGAATGGAATATTGTGGATTTGAATGGAATGCAGTGGAATGGAATTGAAGTGGGGAAAGGAATAGAATTTTGGGAAAGGAATGGGTGGTTAAGGAATGAAATGGAATTGTGTGGTTTGCAATGGAATCGTATGCAATAGAATGAAATAGAATGCTTGAAATGGAATGGTATGTTGTGTTATGGAACGGAATGTTATGGTATGAAGGGGCATGTTGATTAATAGAACTGAATTTTTCAGAATGGTATTGAATGTTTTGTAAAAGAATTGGCATAATCTTGGAATGGAATAGAATGTTATGGAATGGAATGGAATGCTGTGGAATGCAAAGGAAAGTAGTGGAACGGAAACTAACATGGGGAATGCATTGGAAGGTCACGGAAGAGAATGGAATTTTGTGGATTGGAATGGAATCCTATGCAATAGATCGTAATAGAATGCTGTGGAATGCAATCGAATGTTGTGGAAGGGAATAGAATGTAAGGGAAAGCAATGGAAGTTTACGGAATGGAATGGAATTCTGTGGATTGGAGTGGAATCTTATGAAACAGAATGAAATAGAAAGAATTGGAAAGGTATGTTGTGTAATTGAATGGAATGTTATGCTACGAAGTGGATTGTTGATTGATAGGACCAAATTTTAATGAATGGAATGGAATGTTATGTAACAGTAAGCTAATAATACGTTGGAATGGAATCGAATGTCATGGAATGTAATTGAAAGTTTTGGAATGCAATAGAAAGTTATGGAATGGAATGGAATACTGAGGAATGCAAAGAATGTTGAGGAAAGGAATCGAAAGTTATGGAATCGAATGGAATGTTATGGAATGGAATGCAGTGTTGTGGAATGGAATGGAATGTGGGGAAATGTTACGGAATGGAATGGAATTTTGTGGATTGCAATGGAATCTTATGCAATAGAATGAAATAGAATGTTTGAAATGGAATAGGATGCTGTGAAATGGAATGGAATGTTATGCAATGAATTGGAATGTTGATTAATAGAACTGAATATTAAAGAATGGAATGGAATGTTATGTGAAAGAACGGGAATAATGTGTTTGAATGGAATCGAAATTTATGAAATGGAATGGAATGTGGAATTGAAGGGAATGTTATCGACAGGAATGGAATGCTCTTTAATGCAATGGAATGTTGTGGAAAGCAATGGAAATTTCGGGAAAGGAATGGAGGGTGAAAGAATGGAATAGAATTTTGAGGGATGGAATGGAATGTTATGCAATAGAATTGAATAGAATATTTTAAATGGAAAGGAGTGTTGTGTAATGGAATGGAATGTTATGGTATGAAGAGGAATGTTGATTAATAGAACCGAATTTTGAAGAATGGAATGGAATGTTAGGTAATAATCTAAATAACATGTTCGAATGGAATCGAATGTTATGGAACGGAAGGCTATGTTGTGGAATGGAATGGAATGCTATGATATGGAATGGAATGTTGAGGAAAGCAATAGTGTGTTGGTACAGGAATGGAAGTTAAAGGAATGGAATGGGATTTTGTTCGGTGGAATGGAATCTTATGCAATGGAATGAACTAGAATATTTTCAATGGAAAGGAATGTTGTGTAATCGAATGCACCGCTATGGTGTGAAGTGGAATGTTGATTAATAGAACCGAATTTTAAAGAAATGTATGGAATATTAGTTTACGGAACGGAAATAATGTGTTTGGATGGGAACAAATGATATGAACGGAATTTATTATTTTGGAATTGAATGAAA
Organism: Smutsia gigantea; assembly: GCA_032199065.1. Classification (NCBI taxonomy): domain Eukaryota; kingdom Metazoa; phylum Chordata; class Mammalia; order Pholidota; family Manidae; genus Smutsia; species Smutsia gigantea. The sequence goes on along the minus strand of JAVSCE010000761.1, from coordinate 9,924 downwards.
TGTTAAGGAATGTAATGGAATGCTGTGGAATGCAATGGAATGTAGTGGAAAGGAATAGAGCAATGAGGAAAGGAATGGAAGTTTAAGGAGTGGAATGGAACATTGTGGATTGCAATGGAATAGTATGCAGTAGAAGGAAAAAGAGTGTTTCAAATGGAATGGAATGTTGTGTAATCGTACAGAATGTTATGGTATGAAAGGGAATGTTGATTAATAGAACGGAATTTTAATGAATGGAATGGAATATAAGGTAACAGAATGGGAATAATGTGTTGGAAATGAATCAAATATTATAGAATGCAATGGAATGCTGTGGAAATGAATGGAATGTTCGGGAATGGAAGGGAATGTGGTGGACTGCAATGGAATGTTGTGGAAAGGAAGAGAATGTTGGGAAAAGGAAAGAAATGTTAATGAATGGAAAAGAATTATTTCGATTGGAATGGAATCTTATGCAACAGAATGATATAGAATAATGGAAACGGAATGGAATGTTGTCTAATCAAATAGAATGTTCTGCTATGAAGGGGAATGTGGATTAATAGAACTGAATTATAATGAACGGTATTGAATGTTTTGTAACAGAATTGGAATTAAGTGTTGGAATGGAATTGAATGCTGTTGATTGCAATGGAAAGTAGTGAAAAGGAAGATAACATTGGGGAAAGTATTGGAAGGTCAAGGTATAGAATGGAATTTTGTGGATTGGAATGGAATCTTATGCAACAGAATGAAATAGAATGAATTGGAAAGGAATGTTGTGTAATAGAATGGAAAGTTATGCTATGAAGGGGAATTTCGATTAATAGAACTGAATTTTAATGAATGGTATCGGTGTTTTGTAGCAGAACAGGAATAATGTGTTGGGAATGAATTGTATGGAATGGAATGGAATGGAATGTTGTTTAATTGAATGGAATGTTGGGAAAGGAATGGAAGTTCAATGTACGGAATGGAATTTTTTGGATTGGAATGGAATCTCAAACAACAGAATGAAATAGAATGAATTGGAAAGGAATTTGTGTAATAGAATGGAAAGTTATGCGATGAAGGGGAATTTTGACGAATAGAACCGAATTTAAATGAATGGTATCGATGTTTTGCGGCAGAACGGGAATAATGTGTTGGGAATGAATTGTATGGAATGGAATGGAATGGAATGTTGTGATTGAATGGAATTTTGGGAAGGAATGGAAGTTTAAGGAACGGAATGGAATTTTTTGGACTGGAATGGAATCTTATGCAACAGAATGAAATAGAATGAATTGGAAAGGAATGTTACGTAATCGAAAGGAATGTTATGCTATGAAGTGGAATGTTCATTAAGAGGACAAAATTTTAATGAATGGAATGAAATGTTGTGTAACATAACGGGAATAATGTGTTCGAATGGAGTTGTAGGTTATGGAATGAAATGGAATGTTAGGAATGCAGTGGAAAGTTATGAAATGGAACGGAATGTTGTGGAATGCAATGGAATGTTGGGGAAAGAAAGAAATGTTAAGGAATGGAATGGAATTTCTTGGATTGGAATGGAATCTTATGCAGTAGAATGAAATTGAATAGAATGTTGTGTATTCGAATGAATGTGATGGTATGAAGGGGAACGTTGATCAATAGAACAGAATTTTAATGAATGATATTGATTGTTTTCTAATTGAAAAGGAATAATGTGTTGCAATGGAATGGAATGTTATGGAATGGAACAGAACGTGTTGGAATTAAATGGAATTTTATTGAATGGGATACAATGCTGTGCATTGCATTGGAATGTTGTGGAAAAAAATAGAATGTAGGGGAAAGGAATGGAAGGTTAAGTAATAGAATGGAATTTTGTGGATTGGAATGCAATCTTATGTAATAGAATGAAATAAAATAATCGAAATGGAATGGAATGTTGTGTAATCAAATGGAATGTTATGGTATGAAGTGGATTTTTGATTAGTCGAAAAGAATTTTAATGAATGGAATGGAATATTAGGTTACAGAACGGGAATAAAGTGTTTGGCTGGAAACAAATTTTACATAATGGAATTGAATGTTGTGGATTGGAATGGAATGTTAAGACATGTAATGGAATGCTGTGGAATGCAATGGAATGTAGTGGAAAGGAAAAGAGCATTGGGGAAAGGAATGGAATTTTAAGGAGTGGAATGGAACTTTTTGGATTGCAATGGAATACTATGCAGTAGAAGGAAAAAAAGTGTTTCAAATGGAATGGAATGTTGTGTAATCGTACAGAATGTTATGGTATGAAAGGGAATGATGAATAATAGAACAGAATTTTAATGAATGGAATGGAATGTTATGTAACAGAAGGGGAATAATGTGTTGGAAATGAATAAAATATTATGGAATTTAATGGAATGTTGTGGACTGAATGGAATGTTCTGGAATGGAAGTGAATGTGGTGGAATGCAATGGAATGTTGTGGAACGGATGAGAATGTTGGGGAAAGGAATGGAAGGTAAAGGAATGGAAAAGATTTTTTTGGATTGGAATGGAATCTATGCAACAAAATGAAATAGATTGAATTATAAAGGAATGTTGCGTAATCGAAAGGAATGTGATGCTATGAATTGGAATGTTCATGAAGAGGACAAACTTTTAATGAATAAAATGGAACATTATGCAACGAACAGGAATAATGTGTTGGAATGGAGTCATATGTTTTGGAATGGAAAGGAATGTTTTGGAATGCAATGGAAAGTTAGCAATGGAATGGAATGTTGTGGAATTCAATGGAATATTGCGGAAAAAAATGAAATGTTAAGGAATGGAATGGAATTTTGTGGATTGGAATGGAATCTTATGCAGTAGAATGAAAAAGACTGAATGAAATTGAATAGAACGTTGTGTATTCAAATAAAATGTTATGGTATGAAGGGGAATGTTGATCAATAGAACAGAATTTTAATGAATGGTATTGACTGTTTTGTAACTGAATAGGTATAATGTGTTGCAACGGAATGCATGTTATGGAATGTAACCGAATGTGGTGGAATTGAATCCAATATTATGGATTGGAATACAATTCTGTTCATTGCAATGGAATGTTGTTTAAAGGAATAGAGTGTAGGGGAACGGAATCGAAGGTTAAGGAATGGAATGGAATTTTGTAGATTGGAATGCAATCTTATGAAATAGAATGAAATAAAATAATTGAAATGGAATGGAATGTTGTGTAATCAAATGGAATGCTGTTGTTTGAAGGGGATTGTTGATTAGTAGAAGAGAATTTTAATGAATGGAATTGAATGTTAGGTTACAGAACGGGAATAATGTTTTTGGCTGGAAACAAATGTTACGGAATATAATTGAATGTTGTGGAATTGAATGGAACGTTAAGGAATGTAATGGAATGCATTGGAATGTAGTGGAAAGGAATAGATCATTGGGGAAAGGAATGGAAGTTTCCGGAGTGGAATGGAACTTTGTGGATTGCAATGGAATAGTATGCAGTAGAAGGAAAAAGAGTGTTTCAAATGGAATGGAATGTTGTGTAATGGAATGGAATGTTATGGTATGAAATGCAATGTTAATTAATAGACCCGAATTGTTAAGAATGGAATGGACTTTTAGGTAATAATCAGACTAACGTGTTCGAATGGAGTCGAATGTTATGGAATGGAATGCTATACTGTTGAATGGAATGCTTTGGAATGTAATGGAATGTTGTAAAAGGAAATAGAGTGTTGGGAAAGGAATGGAAGTAAAAAAAATGGAATGAAATTTTGTGTATTGGAATGGAATCTAATTGAATGTAATGAAATAGAATGTTTTAAATGGACTGGAAATTTGTGTAATCGAATGGAATGTTATGGTACGAAGTGCAATGTTGATTAATAGAACCGAATTTTGAAGAATGGTATGGAATGTTTTGTAAAAGAATGGGAATAATGTGTTGGAATTGAATCGAATGGAATGGAAAGAATGGAATGCAATGCAAAGTTATGGAATGGAATGGAATGCTTTGGAATGCAATGGAATGTTGCGGAATCTAATAGAATGTTATGGAATAATGTATTTGAATGGGATCGAATGTAATGGAATGAGATGGATTGTTTTTGAATGCAATGGAAAGTTATGGAATGGAATGGAATGCTGTGGAATGCAATGTAATGCTGCAGAAAGGAATAGAATGTTATGGGATTATGTGGAATGTTATGGAATGGAATGCAATGCTGTGGGTTTGAATGGAATGTTGGGGAAAAGTTACGGAATGGAATGGAATTTTGTCGAATGGAATGGAATCTTATGTAGTAGAATGAAATAGAATGTTTGAAATGGAATGGGATGCTGGTAAATGAAATGGAATATTATGGTATGAATTGGAAGGTTGATTAATAGAACTGAATATTAAAGAATGGAATGGAATGTTAGGTGAAAGATCGGGAAAAATGTGTTTGAATGGAATCAAAAGTTATGTAATTGAATGGAATGTGTTGGAATAGAAAGCAATGTTATGGAATGGAATAGAATGCTGTGGAATACAATGGAATGTTGCGGAAAGGAAAGGATGGTTAAGGAATGGAATGGAATTTTGTGGATTGGAACGCAACCTTATGCTATAGAATGAAAGGGAATATTTCAAATGGAATGGAATGTTATGTAATCAAATGAAATGTTATGTTATGAAGGTGAACGTTGATTAGTAGGACAGAATTTTAATGAATGGAATGTAATGTTATGTAACAGAACGGGAATAATATGATGAATGGGATCAAATGTTACCGAATTTAATGGAATGTTGTGGAACTGAATGGAATGTTATGGAATGGAAGGCAATAGAGTGTAAATCAATGGGATGTTGTGGAAAGGATTAGAATGATTGGGAAGGAATTGAATGGAATGCCGTGGAATGCAATAGAATGTTGTAGGAAGGAATAGAATTTTGGGGGATGGAATGGAATGTTAAGGAATGAAATGGAATTTTTGGATTGGAATGGAATCTGATGCAATAGAATGAAATGTAGTATTTGATATAGAACAGAATGTTTTATATTAGATTGGAATGTTATGGTATGAAGTGGAATGTTGTGGAATTGAATAGAATGTTGTGGAATTGAATGGAATGTTGTTGACAGGAATGGAATGCTGTGAAATGCAATAGAATAGTGTGGAAAGAAATAGAAAACTGGGGAAAGGAATGGACGTTGAAGGCATGGAAAGGAGTTTTGTGGATTAGGAGGGAATCTAATGGAACGGAATGAGATTCAATGTTTGCAATTGAAAGGGATGTTGTGTAATCAAATGGAATGTTATGGTATGATGTGGAATGCACATTAATAGAACCGAATTTCAAAAAATGGAATGGAATGTTAGGTAACAGAATGGGAATAATGTGTTTGAATGGAATCAATTTTATACAATGGAATTGACGGTGGTGGAATTCAATGGAACGTTAAGGAATGGAATTGAATGTTGTTTAATGCAGTGGCATGTTGTGGAAACGAATAGAACTTTGCGGAAAGGCATGGAAGCTTAAGGAATTGAACGGAATTTTGTGGGTTGGATTGTCATCCTAAGCAATGGAATGAGATACAATGTTTGCAATTGAATGGGATGTTGTGTAATCGAATGAATGCTATGCTATGAAGTGGAATGTTGATTTATAGAAAGAATTTTTATGAATGGAATGGAATGTTAGGTAATGAACCTGAATAATGTGTTGGAGTGTTATCGAATGTTATGGAATGTAATGAATGTTGTGGAATTGAATTGAATGTTATGGAATAGAATGGAATGATGTAGAATACAATGCAATATAGTGGAAAGGAATAGAACAGAATATTGGGGAAAGGAATGGAATGGAATGCTGTGGAATGCACTGGCATGTTGTGGAAAGTAATAGTACGTTGGGGAAAGGAATGGGATGTTAAGGAATGGAATGGAATTTTGTGGATTGGAATGGAATCCTGTGCAATAGAATGAAATAGAGTGGTTGAAAATGGAATGGTGTTCTGTGTAATCGAATGGAATATTATGATATGAATTGCAATGTTAATAGAACAAATTTTACTGAATCAAGGGAATATTATGTAATAGTAGGCGCATAATGTCTTGGAATGGAATTGAATGTTAAGGAATGGAATGGAATGTAGGGGAATGGAATAGACGGTTGGAGAAAGGAACTGAAGGTTAAGGAAAGGAATTGGAATTTTGTCGACTGTTATGGAAAATTATGCAACATAATGAAGTAGAATGTTTGAAAAGGAATGGAATGTTGTTTAATCGAATAGAATGTTATGGTATGAAGTTGAATGTAGATTAATAGAATCGAATTTTAATGAATGGAATGGAATGTTATGTAACAGAAAGGGAATAATGTGTTCGAATGCAATGGAATGTTAAGGAATGTAGTGCAATGTTGTGGAATTGAATGGAATGTGAAGGAATGGAATGGATGCTGTGAATGTAGTGTAAAGAATGTAGTGTAAAGGAATAGAATGTTGGGAAAGGAATGGACCTTTAAGGAATGGAATGGAATTTTTTGAATAGGAATGGAATCTCATGGATTGGAATGAAATAGAATGTTTTAAATGGACTGGAATGTTGTATAATCGAATGGAATGTTATGAATGAAGTGCAATGTTGATTAATGTACTGAATTTTAATGAATGGGATGGAATGTTCTCTAACAGAATGGGAATAATGTTTTGGAATCTAATCGAACGTTATGGAATCAAATGGAATGTTTTTGAATTGAATGTAATGATGTGGAATACAATGGAATGTAGTGGAAAGGATTAGAATGTTAGGGAAAGCAATGGGATATTAAATAATGGAATGGAATTTTTGGATTAGAATGGAATCTTATGCGAAAGAATGCAATAGAATAAAGTTAGAAAGGAATGTGTAATCGAATGTGCTGTTATGTATGAAGTGGAATGTTGATTAACAGGACCAAATTTTAATGAATGGAATGGAATTTTATGCAACAGAACGGGAATAATATGTTTGAATGGAATCAAATGTAATGGAACGGGATGTAATAGTTTGGAATGCAATGGAAAGTTATGGAATGGAATGGAATACTGTGGAATGCAACGGAATGTTGCGGAAATGATTAGAAAATTATGGGATGTGTTTAATGTTACGGAATGGTATGCAATGCTGTGGATTTGAATGGAATGTTAAGGAAAGGTTACTAAATGGAATGGAATTTTGTGGATTGGAATGGAATCTTATGCAGTAGAATGAGATAGAATATTTGAAATGGAATGCGATGCTGTGAAATGGAATGGAATGTTATGGTATGAGGTGTAATGTTGTTTAATAGAAGTAAATATTAAAGAATGGAATGGAATGTTAGATGAAAGAATGGGAATAATGTGTTTGAGTGGAATCGAAAGTTATGGTATGGAATGGAATGTGGTGGAATTAAATTGAATGTTATGGAATGAAATGGATTGATGTGGATACAAAGGAATGTAGTGGAAAGAAATAGAATGTCAGGGAAAGGAATGGAAGGTTAAGGAATGGAATGGAATTTTGTGGATTGGAATGCAATCTTGTGCAATAGAATGAAATAGAATGTTTTAAATGGAATGGAATGTTGTGTAATCGAATGGAATGTTATGGTATGAAGGTGAATGTTGATTAGTAGAACAGAATATTAATGAATGGAATGTAACGTTATGTAACAGAATGAGAATAATATGATGAATGGAAACAAATGTTATGGAATGTAATGGAATGATGTGGAAATGAATGGAATGTCATGGAATAGAAAGGACTGCAGTGTAAAGCAATTGAATGTTGTGGAAAGGAATAGAATGTTGGGGAAGGAATGGAACGGAATGCAGTGGAATGCAATGGAATGTGTGTAATGGAATAGAATGTTGGGGAAAAGAAAGGAAGTTTAAGGAATGATATGTAATTTGTGGACTGCAATGGAATGCTATGCAACAGAATGAAATAGAATGCTTAAAATGTAAAGGAATATTGTGAAAAGGAATGAATGTTATGGTATGAAGTGGAAGTTGAATTAATATAAATGAATTTTTAATGGAATGGAATGTTAGGTTAAAATACGGGAACATGTTGGTATGGAATCGAATGTTATGGAATGTGATTGTTGTGGAATGTTATGTAATGGAATGGAATGATGTGGAATGCAATGGAAAGTAGAGGAAAGGAACAGAATTTTGGGGAAGTAATTAAATGGAATGCTGTGGAATGGAATTGATTGTTGTGGAAAGGAATAGAATGTTGGGAAAGAAATGGAAGTTTAAGGAATGGAATGGAATTTTGTGGATTGGAATGTAATCTTATGCAACAGAATGAAATAGAGAGAATTGGAAAGGAATGTTGTGTAAAAGATTGGAATGTTATGCTATGAAGTGGAATGTTCATTCATAGGACAAAATTTTAATGAATGGAATAGAATGTTAGGTTACAAAACGGGAATAATGTGTTTGAATGGAATCAAATGATCAGGAATGGAATGGAATGTTGTGGAAATGAATGGAATGTTACGGAATGGAATGGAATGCGTTGGAATGCAAAGGAATGTTGTGGAAAGGAATAGAACGTTGGGGAAAGGAATGGAAGTTTAAGAAATTGAATAGAATTTTGTGGATGGGAATGGAATCTTACAAAAGAAAATAAATTGAATGAATTGGAAAGGAATGTTGTGAAATCGAATGGAATGTTATGCTAGGAAGGGGAATGTTGATTAAAAGAACTGAATTTAAATGAAAGGTATTGAATGTTTTGTAACAGAATTGGAATAAATTGTTTGAATGGAATCGAATGTTATCGAATGGAATGGAATGCTGTGAAATGCAATGGAATGTAGTGGAAAGGAATAGAACATTGGGGAAAGACATGGAAGGTCAAGAATAGAATGGAATTTTGTGGATTGGAATGGAATTCTATGCAATAGAACGGAATACAATATTTGAAATGGAATGGTGTTCAATGTAATCGAATGGAATTTTATGGTATGAATTGGAATGTTAATTAATAGAACCAAATTTTACTGAATCAAGGCATGTTATGTAACAGAACGGGAATAATGTGTTGGAATGGATTCGAATGTTAAGGAATGGAACTGAACATTGTGCAATTGAATGATATGCTGTGGAAAGGAATTGAATGTTGAGGAATGGAATATAATATTTGGGAAAGGAATGGAAGGTTAGGGAATGAAATGGAATTTTGAGGTTTAGAATGAAATCTTATGCAATAGAATGAAATAGAATAATTGAAATGAAATGGAATGCGGTGCAATCGAATGGAATGTTATCGGACAACGTGGAATGTAGAGTAGTAGAACCGAATTTTAATGAATGTAATGGAAAATTATGTAACAGAATGGGAATAATGTGTTGGAAATGATTTGAATTTAATGGAATGAAATGGAATGTTGTGGAATTGAATGAAATGGAATTGAATGGAAAGTTATGGAATGGAATGGAATACGGGGGATTGCAATGGAATGTTGTTTAAAGGAATATAATGTTGAGGAAAAAATGGAAGGTTAAGGAATGATATGGAAATTTGTGGACTGGAATTGAATGCTATGCAATAGAATGAAATAGAATGTTTTAAGTGGAAAGGAATGTTGTGTAATGGAATTGAACGCTATGGTATGAAGTAGAATGTGAATTAATGGAACCGAATTTTAAGGAATGGAATGGAAGGTAAGGTAAAAGAACGGGAATAATATTTTGGAATGCAATTGAATGTTGTGGAATCAAATGAAATGTTGTGGAATTGAATGGAATTATGTGGAATGCAATGCAATGTATTGGAAAGGACTAGAATGTTAGGGAAAGCAATGGGAGATTAAATAATGGAATGGAATTTTTTGGATTGGAATGGAATCTTATGCAAAAGAATGAAATAGAATACATTGGAAAGAAATGTTATGTTATTGAATGGAATTTTATATATGTAGTGGAATGTGGATTAATA
>JAVSCE010000760.1:0-19819 GCA_032199065.1 Smutsia gigantea | reverse complement strand
TCTTTATATAACTTAGCAAAACTCTAAGAATTTTGGTTACCACAAAAATTCTTAGGCTGTTTGCAGATATATACACTGTTATACATTAATATACTATTATTATTAAGATGTTCATATGTTATACTTGTTTACACACTCTTTAGCAAGTATGCTAGATTACTTATAAAACTTTTATTAGACATTAGACAAATTCAAGCCTTTCTTTAAGCATCTTTTTGAAAGATTTAACAGATAACATCAACATAAATGACTTTAAGTAAACTTAGGCAGCTGATAACTATAAGGACATGTCCATTTCAGTTCAACGTAAATTAGCATTAATGCTTAATATCTTTTATTAGAATTTTCTGGAAGTTTTAGAATGCCCAATTCTCACAAGCGCTTGTTTTTAGATTAATTTTTATTAATACCATCGGAGGTAGAAAAACACTTTTCATTTATACACTTAGACAAACAAACATACAGACTGAGACATAGTGATTACAGTTAGCAGCACTTTTCGTAAAAGAATATATACTCAGACAGATAAACTGATACAAAGATTTGAGTTACTAATATTCAATTGCCTTCTTTCTTTTTAGCTTGATTAAAGGTATCTCAATTTTCAAGAATACACACTAAGGGTGAGTAGTTCACATAACTTGGTTAAGGTTTAGATGGTCCCAGACTAAAAGGAGCCAATGAAGGCTCTGTACTGATAGGGACTGTGTTTGTCCATAGGGCTGGAAATGAAATGCAAGTACAATTCTAGCACCATTTAAAGCCAGGCTGTATTGCAGAAGATAAATTTCTTCCATTTCAGGGGGTCTAGTTTAAAAACCTCTCAAATTTTTGAAGATAATGATGAACCCAATAAGTACAATAGATTTTCACCAAAAGAATTTAGAAAACTAGTTCCATATTGTAGTAGTTCACGGGACTTTTGACTATGTTCTTTCCTTGTGGCAAAATATATTTAGCTGCATAACATTATATTGCATACTTCTTTCAGGGACCAAGCCTCTCTAATCAGAGACTTAAACCAGGTAGCCAATGCTAATCATCTTTTAAATGGCTAACAGGTGCTTAGACACATTTTATGAGATAAAGAGTACAGCATTTAGTTAGGAATAAGAGCAATTTCTTACCTTGCAATGGTGGGCATCAGGTTCCGTGAAACTGATGAAGTTAGAAGAAAGTTAGTAATGCCCCTTGCCTCACTCAGAGGCCAGGGTGGCCTGAAAAAGCAGGCTGGAAGTCAAAGAGACAGAAAGAGAGTCACTCTTCATGGATACCCAGTCGAGCTGTTGGGGTCTGATTCCAGACACGTGGGCCTTTGAGAAGCCGCTGAAGTATAGCCTCAGCCTAGACTCTCACAGTTGCCCACAGCTTTCCACAGTACCCTCGTATATCCAAGGAGCTGCCTCTGAAATGGAATCCTGGCCTCCACTCAGGTGACTTTCTCGGCTCCCAAGGGAGATGGGAGATCCACTGAGGGAGACGCAGGGGAACCTGTCACTCGAGACTTTGAGATCAGCAGCTGGGCTAGTCCCATTTAAGTGGCTGATGAGCACCCGATGTTGTGTGCCATAGACAGCTTCTTTCTATAAGGACAGTAAAAGAAAAGGCAGTCTTGGATGCCAATACTCACCTCTGAGGTTATCTCAGATGAGCCCCTGAAAATGATGCTGGGGTTCTTGTTTGCAAAGCTGAAGAATGAACTTAACAACCAGTCAAGGTGGGAGAGCTAAGGGGAGGCTTTTACTTAGAAATACAGTGAGAGGGCAGACAGCTCCTGGCTCACACAGGGAGGGGATAAGAGAGCCTTGTGCACATAATTTTGACAAATTATAGGGCTGTTTTACATTCTTTGAGGAAGAATTTTCCACTGGAAGCTCTCTGAAGGAGCCTGCAGATTTAAGGAAGGAACAGTAAAAGCTAACTTTTCTCTGTCCATTACAGCTAGAGGAATTGTAAAAAAAACAATCTTAAAGATCAGTGATAGCCATATCCCAATCTTTTGGAATCATAGCCAGAGAAGGGAGACCTTGTTGTAAAGGTCCCATAGGTTTGAGAACTGCATTTATTTGTCTTAAATCATGCAAAAGTCTCCAATTTCCTGACTTATTTTTTATAACAAATACAGAGATATTCCACGGACTTCTGGAAAATTCTAATCTGCCTAACAGAAGTTGTTCCTGAACTAATGCGTGTGTAAGGCTGTTTGCAAAAGCTGCAGAGCAAGTGATCAAATTACATAAAGACCAGACAGGCACAGGGATAACATTGCCTTATCTGTGAACCTTCTTAAAATCTCTTAACACGTTATTCCAATCAGCCTGTTTAAGAGTTCCATGTGGAGGCAACCAATCACAATGTTTTTTAATATATTTATGGAGTTGAGCAAAATCTCTTTCAGAAGTTTTCACTCCTGATGTTTTTAGGAGGGCATGGAGTAATTTTAAATAATCCTCCGTATTAGCAACTTTAGATTCGTTAAGGCCCATTATAGTGTCCCTGATTTCTCGATCCTGTCCCTACGTGCACTTTCTTGGGAGTCTTACCGGATCAACGATCTTTGGAGCTTTCCCCACTCTGAGTTTCAAGGGTTCCTGTTCAGGCGCCACTTGTCAGCACCTTCTTGGTAAACTAATGTTCAGGCGCCCATGTCGGCCCCTACTCTGCCTCTGACCCACAGATTGAGGAGGTGACACAATGAAATATTGAAGACCTGAAAGGACCAGCCAGGGGACTCAAGGCATAACAGCTCAAGAGTAATGCCTAAAAGGCACCTCTCATATTTATTAAGCAAATGAACTTAAAAATGAACCCAAAACATCATCATCTGGCCTTGAGTCTAGCCCAAGGATGTGACAGTCCTCAAGGATACTGAAACCATGTGAGGGCCGCCCTCGAGCCATGGGAACTGTTTTCGTTCTCATCATTTTGTCCTTGATCACTCATCAAAAGTTGTAGGAAAAACAATCAAGTCATGTGTATTTGTACATTTGATTTCTATATTACTTGATTTATGTATTAATCCCATTAATCCTACAGCCAGGTTTTTTGGCAGGCTTTTTGAGGGGATGGGTCAGGGAAAAGGTGGGCTTGTGGCTTGCTGACGTGTCCTCTGGAGAATGCTTGTAACCTAGGTAAGATGAAGCCTAGGTCTCTGAGAAGGTGGGTGGGCTTATTCAAAAAGGCTTTCCTCCTGTCTGGGCTCTATTATCTTGACTCGCCCAGGATCTGGCCCTTTTCCTGAACTATGTTGCCTATGTCAAGAGTAGAAGCTTAAGGGAAATGACAGCCTCTTCAACAGCTGGTGTTGGCAAAACAGGACAGCTACATGTAAGAGAATGCAACTGGATTACTGCCCAACTCCATACACAAAAGTAAACTCGAAATTGATCAAAGACCTGAATGTAAGTCATGAAACCATAAAACTCTTAGAAGAAAACATAGGCAAAACTCTGTTGAATATAAACATGAATAACTTCTTCATTAACATATCTTCATGGGCAAGGAAAACAAAAACAAATATAAACAAATGGGACTACATCAAACTAAAAAGCTTCTGTACAGAAAGGACACCATCAACAGAACAAAAAGGCATCCTACAGAATGGGAGACTATATTCATAAATGACATATATGATAAGGGGTTGACATCCAAACTATACAAAGAGCTCATGCACCTCAACAAACAAAAAGTAAACAATTCAATTAAAAATGGGCAGAGGATCTGGACACTTCTTCAAAGAAGAAATTCAGATGGCCAACAAGCACATGAAAAGATGCTCCATATCGCTAATCATCAGAGAAATGCAAATTAAAACCACAATGAGATATCACCTCACACCAGTAAGGATGGCCAACATCCAAAATCCAAACACAAATGCTGGTGAGGATGTGGAGAAAAGGGAACCCTCCTACACTGCTGGTGGGAATGTAAATTAGTTCAACCATTGTGGAAAGCAGTATGAAGATTCCTCAAAAAACTCAAAATAGAAATACCCTGTGACCCAGGAATCCCACTCCTAGGAATTTACCCTAAGAATGCAGGAGCCCAGTTTGAAAAAGACATATGCACCCCTATGTTTATCGCAGCACTATTTATAAAAGCCAAGAAATGGAAGCAACCTAAGTTGATGAATGGATGGAGAAGATGTGGTACATAAACACAATGGAATATTATTCAGCCATAAGAAGAAAACAAATCCTACCATTTGCAACAACATGGATGGAGCTAGAGGGTATTATGCTCAGTGAAATAAGCCAGGTGGAGAAAGACAAGTATCAAATGATTTCACTCATCTGTGGAGTATAAGAACAAAGCAAAACTGAAGGAACAAAGCAGCAGACTCACAGAACCCAGGAATGGACTAACAGTTACTAAAGGGAAAGGGACTGGGGAAGGCGGGTGGAAAGGGAAAGATAAGGGGGAAAAGGGGGGCATTACGATTAGCAGACATAATGTAGGAGGCAGCACAGGGAGGGCTATACAACACAGAGAAGACAAGTAGTGATTCTGTAGCATCTTACTACGCTGATGGACAGTGACTGTAATGGGGTATGTGGTGGGGACTTGATAATGGGGGGCACCACAATGTTGCTCATGTAATTGTATATTAATGATACCAAAAAAAATAAAGAGTAGAAGCTTAAAACTGTTGATCCACTTAATAAAAACACCCTCCAAATGGATATACTCGAGTTACTACATGTAATTCCCACTCACCCAACACCAAATGAAAGGATATATTTTTTCCCTACATATATGTGTAACAGTAACAATACTACACCCAGCAGTAATAATAGTGTAACTCCATGCAGGTTCCTAGACCCAATTTTGATGTGTATGTGGTAAGGGGTCTTCCAACACATACTAACACCAAGCGATTCTCGAACACCAGCAGGGTGTCTGAGAACTCAATTCTGATGCTATTAGCCCGGAGACAGCACCAGATTCCCCAGGTTAAGGGCTCTGTCCCACAAGGCTGCCCTCCACCCATGAATCTAGACTCAAGTCACAAGCCCCAGGCAGTTCCCTGTGCTTCTGACCTACTGGATACCAACTGGAGGTTCCAAAGTCATCCCATTTAGGTTTGATTAATTTGCTAAAGTGGCTCACAGGACTCAGAAAAAGACACAGGGCAAAGTCCCAAATAAAGGACCTTCTATCTTCATGGAGTTTGGGGCCTGGCTAGGTGGAACGTGGAGGCATTCTGGTTCCCCAAGAATAGAAGCTCTCTCCAACCAAGAAGCAGGACCCAATCGAGCAGAGAAGGCAGAGCACAGCAGAGAGAGAGAACAAAAAACTCTTCACAGCGTTTTTTTGTGAGGGCTTCATTGCATAGTCATGATTGACAATTATTTGCCACTGGCTGATTCAGCCCCCAACCCCTGCCCTTCTGTGGGGGTCTAAAAGTCCCTCATTAACATGAAAAAACACCCATTTCACCTTTAAGATTCTGCAGTGTTTTCAAGAACTGTGGGTGAAGACCAAATATACATTCATATGACCTAATACATATTTCTTATGATTCATTATATCACATATATACATCGAAAAGAGATTCATATCTAAAATGTGACAAGTTCCATTGACAATATACATGCATGCACGTATGTATTACTCTGCTTGGTTAATGAAAAGATTTAAGACAGAAAAGAATAAAAAGAGTAAAACACCTGGAAAGTTGAGGATAAAACTGAACTAGTGTTGTCCAGGCTGCATAATCCTGATAGCTGTGGACATTTGGAGGCTAGTCACAGGATCAGTGAACCTGGGGACGATGCATCTCTGAGCTGGGCAGGAGCAGGACAAAAGTGACGAGGCACCTGCAGGTCGAGGCAGATGGGGCCTCTGCTCTCAGCCGCTCATTAGCCATGTGGCCATGGTGCACCCTTTTTACAGAGGGAAGTTGACTCCTAGAGAAGTAATTTGCCTTAACGTCCTCTCTTATGCAACTAAGTTACTGGTAGGATTTTCAATCGAATAAACAGTTCATAGGTGGTGTTTTGCAAAATGAAATTATACTTATTGGAATTCTTAGCAGAAAATGTGGATGAAAGGAATTAAGGGCTTACATAATTTTTCCTAACAGTTTGCAAAGGAAATAAGACGGACATGGGTGGGATTTGTTAAAAATGAAAGTTGACCTGGAGACAAGAACGAAATAGAGGAGATAAATGAGAAGTGTGAGGGGTTGATTTCTTAAGAATTAGAGGTGGTATCTATCCTACTTAGCATCTTTATAAATGATCTGGAGAAACCTCTATCAGAGAATTATTGTATTTAAATGGACATTTCCCTTGTACAGTGGGAAAGGTTTAGGTAAGAGATAGCAGTCATTGAGATGTTAATGAATCCGATTTCTACCTAAGGGATTTGAAGAGCTTATTTGGGGCCAATTAAACACAGTATTACCATTCAAAAGAGGGTCTGTGTGTGTGTGTGTGTGTGTGTGTGTGTGTGTGTTGAGGCAGGGGACTTAACGCACTAGCTGAAGTACTGACTAAAAGTGGAATAAAGTGGGAATTTTCGGAAGACATGGGACCAGAGCAAGTTTCGAGTTACAAAACTATTAATTTTCTGAGGTAACTGAAACCTCCCCTAGGAAATTGACACCATAAGTCACCACCACCAATCACAAAAACAAAAAAACCTTTTCGTACTGTTATGTAAAAATGTAGGGTTGATATAGTTATTTTTCTGATTTCTTACTTGTGGCAAATGAGACTTTTGAAGGGCAACTAAGCTCCCTGGCAAGATGTGGATTGGAGGTGGCTGCTTAGAGCGGCTGAGAGAGCGTGAAACTGCTCGGTTGAGAAGATCAGAGGAATACAGGATACAGGATAAGAACAATGATTTCTGTCTGGTAATTCTTACCAGTCCATATTTGCTAATGTTTGCATATCTGTTGCTGATCCCCTGGCTATAATCCAAGGCTTTATATAACCTAGATTCAAAACTTCCCAAAATCATCTTTCATTCTAGCCTCAGATCACTACCACAGAGTACTGAAGTGGGTCTAAAGAACAAACGTTAATTATTGTTGAAAGGGTTCTTTAGCTACCCAGCTCACTCGCTCGCAAGGAAGGACACGAGAACTCCGTCAGCACGGTTTTATACCCTGTAAGACACACAGACAGAATGGCTGTCTCGGTAAGGGGAGAGCAGCAGCTTGTGGGTGAGGAAGAGTGTTTTTAAGGAGTAGGGTGTGTTTTACTATGGGGACGTTGGTGATTGGGTCTTAGGGGGTGGGGCAACCATCTGGTTGGTGATTGGATCTTAAGGGGTGGGGTGAAATGTTTAGAGATAAGGTGAGGCAAGTCCAAACATATTTTCACTGGCCCATGTGCTTGGGGCCATTGGGTCAATGGAGGATAAAGTCTTACATTTCTCCCTTTTTTGTTTTATAAATTGCAGAGGACTTGGGGAGGGGTGAAAGTCAGTAACTGTTTCCTGCTGATTAGGGGAGAAGAAGTTCATTTTTGTATTGATGGGGGTGGTCCTCGGATGAGTCCTTGGTCTGAAGTGGTGATGGCGTGTTCCAGGACTCGGGCTTCTGTCAGCACTGTGTTGTCTGGGGCAGGATCTTTCTTCTGTTGGAAGGCGGTGGTACTCCTGCATGATTAACTGATTGTTTGGTTAGTGATTTTTGAAATTTGAGTTTGAATGAGGTTTTTTAGAAGATTAATTAGGCAGGGAGCGAAGAGTAGGAGAAGGCAGAAAATGGTAAGAGGCATGAGGAGAGGAAGTAGGATGTCTCTCAGAGTTGATCTATGCCCATGGTCCCTGTCTCATTCCCCCTTCTACAGATAGAGACTCTAGCTGCTGCTAGGGAAAGGGGGTGGCGACTGCTCTGGCTGCTTCATGCTGAGAGGGGGCACAGTAAGGGGTGCAGCTAGGTCTCCATCAATGGTTGGTCAGGAGGGCATCAGAAGATGAGAGCTTTTATCTTTGGCTCTATGGCTTATCACCATTTGCAACTTCATGGCCTTTAGGTGAGACAGACCAAATCATGTCACTAGGTTAAGCAGCAACATCTGGAGTTGGATTTCTATTCCGGAAGAACAGACTTGACAAGAAGATTAAAGAATGCATGGCTGAATATGAGGATTAGAAATAGTAAATTTCTAACTGAGAATCATAGCCAGATATCTTGGGGAAACTAGAATTCTGGATCTAGTCTATGTACTAATGACTAGTATTAGGACTTAGTATAAATAAGGCTGCATTATTGAAACAATACTTTTCTCTAAAATCACCCTCACTTTTATTAGAAGTAACCAGATCAAGAAAATAATTAACACTTGGCTTGATTATTTGTGTAAGTGCAGCAAGAAGAGCAAGTGATTACATAGGCTCTTTTAAATGTGCTTTGCTGGAACTTTTTATAAGGAACTTCAGATCGGACTTTCAAAGGCCTCGCAAGGCCAGAAAGCCAAGCCAGATTTGCCATCAGGTTTTGCCTGCAGTACCTGTAGATTTGGGTGAATTCTTCTCTTCTTAAGGTCCCCAAGACATTCTGAGTTTCCTGCACCTGCCAGGAAGTGACCTTCTTTACTCACCTGGTAAGGCTGGTGGGAATCCTCTAAGTAAGGTACTAGGCCAGTTCCCCTAAGGGGCTCTGTTGGCTTTATAAAGTCAACTTCAGTTCCTTAAAGCTGTCTGTTAATATGAGTTTTATGCACGTGTCTCTCAGGTATAACACTCCAGACAAAGTCTTGGTAATATAACCAGTGTTTTTAATTGGTTCTCTTACAAGGAAAGCAGATTCTTATTGAACTTATGCAAATAAATACTGCTATGAAATATAAAAGTAGCCACTGAGAGTTGTTAAATTCTGGAGGGATCAGGTAGAGAGAAAGATAAATGTTTCAGTTCTGCTTATAAAGATATTGTCATTTAACTAAACTGTTGTCAGCTTAAGAGAAAAAGCTTAAAACACTTTATCAGTAACACTTGAAACAAAAAGCCACAAAATCATCTTCCTTAGTTTACTTAATCCTATGTAATACCTGTTCTGCTGAAATCTAGTTCTTTACTAGTTTAGGAGTAATAAAACAGTGACTATAAGTGACAAAAGACTTACAAATGACAATGGCTAAAGATCTGATGAGAGCTTATTATAAGACAGTTGACATAAGGAAATTTGGATATTTCTGCAACACAAAACATTTAGTAACAAAGTTTAGCATCATTCCCTTTGGCAGTGCTTTCCAGGTAATTAAACAGGTGATTATATATCAGATAAAGAAGCTAATTTAGCCAAATACTTTCCCAATGAGAAAAAAAATTCCTCTGACATGTTCCAGGGGCCCTCTGGAAAATATCAGAGTTATTAACTAGAGGTAAATGGACTTTTTTTGAATCTGATTTTGGGAAGTTTTCAGAAGAAAGTTTCTTTGGCACTTGCTTAAATAGGATTATAGGTTGCCATGAAGCAATACTTATCCATTTAACTAAAATGACAACAAAGTACCTCAAAGGCAAATATAGAAGGTTAAAGTTGTTAGCAAAGTTTAGCTTTTAGTCTTTTTAATACTAAGATCTCATTTTCTTAAATACCCAGACAACTCATTGAGACTTTAAGCATGACAAACTTTGATAAAACAATTAGAGAACCCTTTGCAAATTTTCAACATTAAAAGCAGACTAATCAGTTTAAGAAAACTTTGTCTTTAACTGAAAACAAAATTCTAATTTGGCTCTGTACTTGGTATCAAGACTCATTTGCTTTAATTTTACATAGCACAACTATGTCAATTTTTCCACAAACTTTCTACAACTTTCTTTTTACATTCACTGTTCTTCCTCTTTAAATAAACAGCTGTACTTTAGAACAGTTACCTTCTTTTACGCTAAATAAAATGAATCTCCATTCCTTATACCTTCTCCTGTTAAAACACACATCTTTTCTAGCAAGCAGAGATATTTTCTTTATTACTTTAAGTAGTTTTAATTAGATCTTAAAACCATTAGGAACTTTAACTTTCAATGAACACTGAAAATAGGCTATGGTAAACTGTAACACCAGCACTCCTTAGATTGATACATTTATGAATATATTTTATCATTTCTGAAAATGTGCCTTCTAGCACAATTTTTTACTGAGCACAAAACATCTTCATATAACTTAGCAAAACTCTTAAGAATTTTGGTTACCACAAAATTCTTAGGCTGTTTGCAGATATATACAGTTATACATTAATATACTATTATTATTAAGATGTTCATTTGTTATACTTTACACACTCTTTAGCAATTATTCTAGATTACTTATAAAACTTTTATTAGACATTAGACAAAGTCAAGCCTTTCTTTAAGTACCTTTTTGAAAGATTTAACAGATAACATCAACTTAAACAATTTTAAGTAAACTTAGGCAGCTGATAATTATAAGGACATATCTGTTTCAGTTAAACAAATCAGCATTAATGCTTAATATTTTTATTAGAATTTTCTGGAAGTTTTAGAATGCCCAATTTTCACAAGTGCTTGTTTTTAAATTAATTTGTATTAATACTATCTGGAGGTAGAAAAACATTTTTCATTTACACACTTAAACATACAGACTGAGATAATGATTACAGTTAGCAACACTTTTCATAAAAGAACATATGTTCAGATAGATAAACTGATACAAAGATTTGAGATACTGATGTCCAATTGCCTTCTTTCATTTTAGCTCATTTGACTAAAAGTATTTCAGTCTATGGGTGAGCAATTTATATAACTGGGTTAAGGTTTAGATGGCCCCCGGCTAACAGGGCTGATGAAGGCTCTGAACTGATAGGGACTTGTGTGTGCCCAGGGGGCTGGAAGTTGAGGTGTCGGCCGGGAAGGGAGTAGGGAGGCAATGTTCCTAGGGGTGCATATAGCAAAGGAAATGGAGGGGTCTTCTAGAAAGGTGACTTGCAGGGCTAGGATTCAGCTAGGGGGAAGGGTTTTCAGACTTTTGTATGTTGAGTTCTGACAGGTGGTGGAGTGAAAGAATGGTGGTGGCTGTGCTAAAGGTGAGTTTTCTTGCCTCTTGGTGAAGAATAGCTGCAGCTGCTAAGGCATGGAGGCATGGTGCCCATCCGCGGGTGGTGGTATCTAATTGCTTTGAGAGATATGCTACAGGGGCAGGTATGGACAGTGTGGTCTGGCAAAAGACTCCAAGGATGACCCCATGGGTTTCATTAACATATAGGAGGAAGGGTTTAGAGAGATCTGGCAGGTGTAGGGCTGGGGCTCGTAGGAGAGCTTTCTGCAGGGAAGAGAAGGGGCAGGTTACTGGTTGCAAGAGGGGCTTGGAGAGGGAGCCCTTTGCTGCAGCATAGAGGGGAGCTGCGAGCAATGAGAAATTGGGGATCCAGCTACGAAGAAAGTTTGCTAAGCCTAAGGAAAGTATCTCTTCTTTTGTAGAGGGGACAGGGATATCATGGATTAGTTGTTTTCTGCATAGAGTTATGGCTTTTTGGCCAGGGGTCAGAAGAACACCTAAATATGAAACTTGAGATGTGGGTAACTGCACTTTTTCTGGGGAGACGCAGTAACCACAGAGAGGTGGTTTAATAGGGTGACTGTATCTTGTTGTGAGATTGCAAAGGAAGGGCTGCATAGATCATCGACATATTGTAAGAGGGTAGAGTGAAGGAAAGAAATATGTTGGAGGTCGAGTGCTAGCACTTGGCTGAATAGGTGGGGACTGTCTCTAAAGCCTTGGGGAAGGACAGTCCCTATTAACTGGGTAGAGACACGGGAGGTGGGGTCTGTCCACGTAAAAGCAAAAATATTTGGGGAATTGGGGTAGAGAGGTATGGTAAAAGAAGGCATCCTTTAAGTCTATTACTGAAAAATAGGTGGTGGAGCTTGGGATGGAGGAGAAGAGAGTATATGGGTTGGGTACTACGGATGGATGGGGATGACTGCTTCATTTATGATTCGGAGATCTTGGACTAGCCTGTAAGTGCTGTTAGGCTTTTTCACTGCAAGTATTGGAGTGTTGAGCGGGGAGTGGGTTGGCTTCAAGAAGCCTTTTTTTTAACAGATTTTGGATGATTGGCTGGTGGCCGAGTTGGCTGCACATGGGTAGCAGGTATTGGGATTGTGATGGGAAGGAGTCTGGGTTTTTAAGACTAATCTGGACTGGGCTGCACTTAGCTAGAGATGCGTTGTGTCCCATATGGAGGGATTTACAAGGTTTGGCTACTTCCCTCAGTGGGGCTAAGAAGTGAAGCTGTGAAGGGAGAAGGGAGAAGGGAGGGTCGGAGGGTTGGAGGCAGGTGGCGCAGAAGAAGGAAGGGTCGGAGGGGTGGAGGCAGGCAGTGCAGAGGAAGGGAGGGTCAGAGGGGTGGAGACAGGTGGCGCACTTGAGGCTGCTGATCCTTGGCCTGCTGAGCGATAAGGGGAGGGCTCATCTGCAGGATCTGGGTCTAGGGAGGAAGAGGGAGCTGGGTTTAGGGAAGAAGATGGAGTCTTTGAAGGGTTTGAAAGGATGGCAAGGATATGCTTGGGGTGGGAAGTGTTACATAGAGATGGCTTGTTTTGAAGATAAAAGAAAGCTTGACATAGGGAATTCTGTTTGTCTCACAGGGAATTTCTCTCCATCTGCCTGAATGCTCACAGAAAGTGAAGGTTTTGAAGGACTTTAGGGTCTAAGGATCTATTTTGGGGCCAAATTGTTTTATTGTCCAAAGGATATTGGGGCTAAATCTGGCTGCAGAGCTGAATTAACTTGGAGGGTTTTTAAATCTGGATGTAGATGAAAAGTTTTGAAATTGCTTAGGAGGCAGCTGAGCGGGGAATTGGCAGGGATGGAGGGTGACGCACCCATCGTGACTCTTACAGTGGAGTTTCTGCAGCACACCCCAGGCGTCCCTAGGGGGCTTAGAACTCCGAGAGAAACCCAACTCCAAGTGAAGGGTCACCACCACTGTCACTGGTGGGGTGAGCTTGCCCCGGGCAAGAGTGCCAGCAGGTGCCTAGTGCTAGAACTTTTCGGCGCTGCCCCGGGCGGTGAGTACAAAAGTACGGAGCCTGCTGGTAAAGGAAGAGTCACAGTGGGAGCGATCTCTCGCCTGCTGGGGAGGAGAGAAATTGGACTGGGGGCGTCACTGACCTGCTGTGGGCCTACAAGGGGTGCAAGGGGGACGGGAGAAACTAGTGGACTGGGGGCGTCACTGACCTGTCGTGGGTCTAGGGGGCAGTCTCTCACCTGCTGGGAATGAGAGAAACTGGACTGGGGGCAAGTCTCTTGCCTGCAGGGGATGAGAGAAACTGGACTAGGAGTGACTAGGAGCACAGCCGTAGCCAGTGAATGCCGTGACTGGGGGCAGTCTCCTGCCTGCGGTGAGGCCACGAGGGTGCCGGACACTCAACGGTCAGCCCTCAGGCGCTCACAGAGGCGTTTTAGACTTGATGGGGGAGGGTGGCTCACCGCTCCTTTGGTGCGGGTGGTGGATGCTGGAGAAGCGTTCAGGGAGATGGAGGGCGCTGAGGAGCCCCTGTGTCCGGAGGGGCCGGGCGCTATCGGATTCCCTGTGCAGCTCGAATTTCTAGGGAAGAGCAGGCGACCGGGAGATCCTAAACGGGGCAGCAACACCAATGAAACGGTTCTTTAGCTTCCCAGCTCACTTGCTCGCAAGGAAGGACACGAGAACTCCGTCAGCGTGGTTTTATTCCCTTAAGACACACATACAGAACGGCTGTCACGGAAAGGAGAGAGCAGCAGCTTGTGGGTGAGGAAGCATGTTTTTAAGGAGTACGGTGTGTTTTACTATGGGGATGTTGGTGATTGGGTCTTAAGGGGTGGGGCAACCATCTGGTTGGTGATTGGGTCTTAAGGGGTGGGGTGAAATGTATAGAGATAAGGTGAGGCAAGTCCAGACATGATTTTCACGGGCCCATGTGCTTGGGGCCATGGGGTCAATGGAGGATAAAGTCTTAAAATTGTCATTATCATTGTCATCAATTAAAAGCCTATTCAGCTGCCTTTTTCCTCTAAGACTCCCCCAAAAAGCTCTTTCCCTCCCTCGCCAGGAGCAGGCGATTCTTTTTTTCTGGCATTTCAGATGGCTTGTTTTACTCCTCTTGGTAGCTTTCCTTCTGTTCTGCTTTTCACAGCTGGGTGTTTATTCCTGCCCCAGCTTCCCCCCATTATTAGCTCAAGTAAGGGTATCTTGCTATATTCAACTTCAAATTTGCTGTGTATCTCCTTAAAATTTCTACTAAATATATAAAAAGAGTAAACATTTTTAATGTTTTTCTAAGAGACACCTGATTTCTTACAAGATTTGAGGTACATTTAAAGGATCTGGGTAGCAGCACATAGTGTTTGTGGCTTTTTGGCACAACCAGGGTTGTGTGTCATTAATTCTTGGCAGAGGAAAATGATGGTCAAATGATAAAAATTGGTTATGCTGTGCCTTGACATACACCTTTGGTAATTTCTCGGAGGAGCCTTAGAAAGTCAGCTTGGAGCAAGTAAAATGAGAACTCAAAATTAATTCTAGCTGTTTGAAGATAGTAGATCATAAAAGCAGGGATTGAAGAGATGGTAAAATGAATACTTATTTTTATTATTGCTTTATGTCAAAAATGAGAATAATGGGAATCTTTTCCAAGATACCACGTGTCATCACATCATTTCTTTCTTTTCTTGTTTTTCTTTAATTAATGAAAATCAATTATATGTTTTCCTCACAGTTTTTCTCTAGAACATTGTTAAAGAAAAAATAATCAATGATACTTGTCAGAGATGGTAAGGCAGAGTTTGGTATTAGCTACAGGCACCACCGCAATAGAATTTTACAGTGGGAGAGAGAGTTGGGGTTCAACTCTGAATACAGCATGGGCCAATGGGAATTTATAGTCAAGGAGCAGAGTGGGAATCAGAAGGCTGAAAATTACTAAAAAGAAATATCATAAGTGAGGGGATTCTGGCTACACCAACAACCTGTTGCAATTCTTGCTGAAGACAGGTCAGGGTGATCAGACATTGACATAGGCAGAAAAAAAAACTGAGCACAGTCCAGCACTATATACCAAAGTCCTGAAAAAATGCCTCATGACTCAGGTCACTGTCTCTGTAAGGCTCCAATAACTCTTGTTTTTCATGTCAACCTATTGTTTTAACAAGTTGTAGCCACCATGTCCTAGAGACCCTTGGATCCAATAACCGATGGACCAAGACACAAACAACTTGTGACATGTGCGTGAGGAAAAGTGTCCGAAAGTTTCCTTTTCCTTATTATAATATTAAATTTCCCATCCCTGGGTGGAGATTTTACATGCTAAAGCTGCATGGGCTGACTTTGCAACATACCTGTATGTATACAATCCAATTGTTACTGTGCTAATTGAAACCCTCCCTGTTCATGCTTGGTGACCTAATAACTAATGAATAAACATTTTCACTCCCCATACTAGGAGCTACCCTGATTCTTCTCAGGACTCACTCTGTCTTGAGCAGCCTATCTTGGTCTACTGAGGTGTTTGTTTTCTTACTTCTCCAATAAAGCACACTGCTTGCTTGCATACTCCTAAGTCTCAGTGTTAAGTTCTTTCACTAGGTGATGTGATGACAAGGCCCCTAGGGCCTGCAGGGTACATCATCTAGGCAATGGTGGAGGATGAGGGACAGTGATCAGATATGGGGGGGTCTGATTAAACTATCAGGCTTCTTGCTGAAACTAGATTTTTACAAGGAAGTGCACAGATGGGCCTAGGAAAAGGTTTGGGAGCCTGACTAGAAATTGGTCAAGCAAAGAATCTTTGTCACCATAACTGGCAGTAGAAACTACTTCAATAGCTTAAAAATAGACTGTGTAGTAAGTGTCAATAACTCCAAAATGTTAAAAATGAGATGGAAGAAGTGATAATAAAACAATATTGAATACTAACATTGAAGCTTTAATTAGTTCAACTCTTAGATAAAAATAGAAAACATTACCAAATTAAAATGACCTAAATCGCTATAATGAAGTATCTGCTTTGTGTTCAGCCCAAAAAACCACTTCATAACAATTCTCCCACTTTCTGCAAAATGGCCACCATATTACTCACATAACATTTGTCATTACAAGATGACTTGCATAAATAAAATTATTTTAAATGACCAGAACTTAGTCATTTATCCAATGATTACTATTCTCTTTAAAGAAAAGACAAAATGCAAGATTTTTAAATATGCCACTTACAGAAGACCCACCAATATAGCCATGAGGCTACTGCCCCACCTTTACTTCTCTGACCTCTGGAGCGCCTGTGACCTTTGCTATGAATTGTCTGTGAAGTCAGAGATACTGAAGATCAGAACCAGCCAGAGCTGGGCTGCCTAAGTGTTTACCCAGCACCAAAAACTTGTTCCCTAAAACTGTCTGAAGAATTTTTTTTCTCTTTGCTACCCATTAAAACACCTTCAATTAGAGATTTCATTTAGGACAACAAGCATTTTTACTATCGTCACTGTTAGCGTAGCTACACTTAGGGCAGATAAGATGTATAGGGTTGAGAGCTTATAAATTACAGTTGACCCTTGAACAATGCAGGTGGCTTAAGGGCACCAACCCTCTACAAACTTGCAAATCCATGTATTACATTGGCTCCCCCAAAACAATTATAAATAATAGCCTGCTATTGACTGGAAGTCTGAGTTGGTTAACATATATTTTGTACATTATATGTATAATGCACTGTATGCTTACAATAAAGGAAGCTAGGGAAAAGAAAATGTTTTTTCAAATTTTCAGAAATCTCTAAAAAATTTTCCAATACATTTATTGAAAAAAATTCCACGTATAAGTGGACCCATGCATTTCAAACCCCTGTTATTCCAGGGCCAACTATATTTCATTCTTAGTGCTTTCTCTGAAAGTTAGTGGAGATGAAGTGGATGAAGCCAAAGGTCAATAGAACTTCTGAAGGAGGAGGAGAAGGAAGAGGGCAGACCTCACTGGGCTGCCTGTGTGAGGACAGTGGGGAAGAGGATACCGAAAGTGGCAGAAACTATGCCAGGAAAAGTTGTGGAAGATTTTAAGAGGGAAAACATTATTGGGTGTTCTAGGAAATGCTAGGTGTGGTCTAGTCTAATGTATCTAGATCTTTTTTCTGGTCTCAGAGCTATTTTACCACCCCTTAGTTGTGTAAACAACAGTAATATGATGGGGTTTAGAACCCACCACCCTAATATGGCACCTTGGCATATTGAATTATTTCAAGCAGATACAATTTGAAAGAACTGCAGAAGCAGGAAGGTATCTCTGACCTTCCCTAGCGTTCTTCACCTTGAAGCACATCATAAGTCCCTCATGGGAGAGGTGCCCTGCCTATACCCTGAAGAAAGGAACATCTTTATTTCCAAGACAGAGGGACATCAAGAAGCATCCAACAGGCCTGGCTAACCTTCCCCAGCTGATCACACCTGCCTCATAAGCCCTTGTCTTATTTGTCATATTTGCCTATGACTGTCCACCCTTCCTCAGACCTAGCATAGAAACACTTAGGTTTAACCATTTCGTTAGGTTTTCATTTCCTTATGAAAGCTGCCATGTCACATAAAATTTGTATTAACTCATGCTTTTCTCCTATCAACCTTTGTCAGTTCAAATTTTCAAATCCAGTTGCTATGGGGTAAGTTTGTTCTCCTCAGTTCTTGTTCCCGCTGCAACAAAGAATTGAAAAGCAGAGACCCAATAGCATAGCAAATCGAAAGTTTTATTTGAACAGTACAAAGAGCGACGCAGAGTCAAGGTACACAAAGGCCTCGAACTTTTAGGAGAGGGTCTATTTATCCCGACCTAGCCACAGGCACTTCTTTGATTGACAGGGTGATGTCATTTGATTGACAGCTCTGTTTATACACCCATTTCTCTTGGTGCACGTCTTTTCCCAAAATGCACACAGAAAAGCCCAAGGGGGTAGGGAGCAAAGCCACAGTTTTATTTTAATAAGATTATGATGAGGTGTGTTTTGAGTGTTTCACAGTTTTGTTCGATTGTGCCCATGTTGGGATCTGGTTGGGGACAGTTTACCCTGGTCCCAATAAGCAAAAAGTTATCTCCCTGCAATGACTTTGTGGTCTTCATGTGAGACCCTATACCTAGGCAGAGTTTGGACACTTTTCCTTAATCCTGCTGTTTCTCTTCCCCAGCTGCTTATGTCTTTCTACCTAACACAGGCAACTAAGTGTATCAAAGAAAACTTCTTTCCTATCCATAAATACAAATAATTTTTGTCCACAGAAACACAAAAGATTTTTGCTACTAGGGATGCAACTGATTATTACCCTGTGAAGGTAGACCAGTGTGGATAAAGTGGGGTTCCTATGGCCAGGATCCTCACTGAACTTAAATGTAACTGGCCTGTTGCTATGCTACTGCTTCCATACCTTTAGGCAATAAGCCATAATTGTGTTAATATAAGGAGTTCCGCCCAGTGCTCAGCCGGAGGCTGGGTGGCGGGGCTGCAAGGCTGTAGGAGAGTGGAGCGGAGGCTGGAGTGGTGGCAGCACCGAGGACAGAGGGGCCCGGAGGACGGCTGTGCGGGACGGCTGTGCAGAGAGGCCCAGAGGACTGTTGGGAGCCATAGGGCACAAAAACAAGACTCCATTTTATTTTAAAGACTCCATCTTGTTGTTTATTTCTTGTTGATCACTTTCACGCCACATTTTCCAGCCAAGTGTTCTCACTCCGGTCCGCCTCTTATGTCAGAGGCAACTGCGCATGCGCACAACTCGGTGTGTGACTGAACCGTACAAGATACCTTGTTGGGCAACTAATCAGAAAAGACCACACCCTGTAATGCCTATATATTCTCTGCTCTAACCTGCAATAAACGAGACTTGATCAGAAAGCCTGTCTTGTCTCCATTCTCTCTGTCTTCTGTCCCTTTTCATTCACACACCCCCTCCTTAGGTCCCAGTTGGTGAACCCCGCAGCCGGGGGTTTTACGTTTGCTGAACTGCAGGTCAGGTCAGAGGATGGCTGTGCAGAGAGGCCCACTAGAGACCGGCTTGCTGCATCCGAAGCAGCAGTGATAACACAGACTCGCTCTGAGTGAATGGGATTTTAGTGACTGACCTGCCACCTGGAAATAAAGTTGGGTATAACCTTTTCACCCCAAGAACCCTTTGCTGTAAATTTCTCTGGTCACAGGGAATCTATAGCGAACTTGTATGGAGCTGAAACTCATTTGCAAGACAACCAGTTTTACATCTGTTGCCAAATCCATTTCAGAATATCTGATTGCCTATATCCTTGCTCTTTGACTTCTCCTTTGACTTGGTTTTTAACACCTTCCTGATTCCCTCATTAATTGAGTTTTTAAAAATCTTTTGACATTTTTTCATTTTACATTTGATTGACAGCTATAAATTTCCTTGCTTAAAAATTTAAATTTTAACAATGTAAGAGGTCTAGGGACCAAAGGCAGTCCACCCCACGATGTGCCACTTTGACAGGCAGACTATCTTGAGCTGAAAAATCACTGAGGCCCAAAAGACCCAGGAAGATACTTTGACACTACCCCCCAACCTGCACACCCTTCCACAACTGCAGAAAGATAATTTAGATGGAGGAACTACTCCAGCAGGAGGGCTTTCACCATAACAGCTGTATTACAGTGTAAACTAGGGCTGATAGACTGGAAGGAATGTGACAAATTCTTTTCAAATTTCTGTCTGTGCCCCATTATTTGTGTGATCTATCACAGATATTGTTTACCAAACATTTACTCTTCTAATATTTCTCTGAATTACTCCCCTTTTCCTTTGAAATCTCAGACCCCTACCCACTTCTCCTTGTTCAGGATGCCACATATGCCTTATTCTCCTTGACTGTTGTTGGAA